>JAPXFY010005634.1:0-14541 GCA_030674185.1 Monoplex corrugatus
CCTGAAGGCACACAGTACAGGAACAATACAATTCATAACAACTCCTGAAGGCACACAGTACAGGAACAATACAATTCACAACAACTCCTGAAGGCACACAGTACAGGAACAATACAATTCACAACAACTCCTGAAGGCACACAGTACAGGAACAATACAATTCACAACAACTCCAGAAGGCACATAGCACAGGAAATATATAACTTAGAAGAACTTCAGAAGGCATGCAGCACAGAAAACACTACAATTCACAAGAATTCCTGAAGGCACACAGCACAGGAAACAATACAATTCAAAAGGAATCCTAAATACATACAGCAGAGAACACAATACAATTCACAAATATCCCTAAAGTCACACCGTGCAGTAAATAGTACAATTCGTAAAATCTGTTGAAGACACACAGCACAGGAAATAGTACAATTTGCATGTATTTCTGAAGGCAAACTGCACAAGAAACTATAAACACAGGAAACAATACTATTCACTAGAACGGCTGAAGACACACAGCACATGAAACAATACTATTCACTAGAACTGCTGAAGACACACAGCACAGGAAACAACAATATTCACTAGAACTGCTGAAGACACATAGCACAGGAAACAGTAATATTCACTAGAACTGCTGAAGACACACAGCACAGGAACTAACACAATTTAGAAGAATTACTAAAGGCACACAGTACAGGAAACAACACAATTCACATCAACTCCAGAAGACGCACACAACAGGAAATAATACAATTCACAAGCGTTCCTGAAGGAACAGAGCACATGCACAGGTAACAACAACAAATTATCATAATGAACATCTCAAGCACACAGCACAGGAAACAATACAATTCACTGAACATCTAAGCAACACACAGGAAACAATACAATTCCGTCAACTCTGAAGACATACATCACAGGAAACAATACAATTCACAAAATCCTGAAGACATCACAGCACAGAAACAATACAATTCACAAAAGTCCTGAAGACATACAGCACAGGAAACAATACAATTCACAACAATCCTGAAGACACACAGCACAGGAAACAATACAATTCACATAGTCCTGAAGACACACATCACAGGAAACAATACAATTCACAACACTCCTGAAGACATACAGCACAGGAAACAATACAATTCACAACAACTCCTGAAGACACACAGCACAGGAAAAAATACAATTCACAACAACTCCTGAAGACACACAGCACAGGAAACAATACAATTCACAACTCCTGAAGAACACAGCACAGGAAACAATACAATTCACAACAACTCCTGAAGACATACAGCACAGGAAACAATACAATTCACAATGAACTCCTGAAGACACACACACAGGAAACAATACAATTCACATGAAGTCCTGAAGACACACATCACAGGAAACAATACAATTCACAGCAACTCCTGAAGACACACAGCACAGGAAACAATACAATTCACATAAGTCCTGAAGACACACATCACAGGAACAATACAATTCACAAAATCCTGAAGACACACAGCACAGGAACAATACAATTCACAAAATCCTGAAGACAACAGCACAGAAACAATACAATTCACAACAACTCCTGAAGACATACATCACAAGAAACAATACAATTCACAACTCCTGAAGACATACATCACAGGAAACAATACGATTCACATGAAGTCCTGAAGACACACATCACAAGAAACAATACAATTCACAACCCCTGAAGACACACAACACAGGAAACAATACAATTCACAACTCCTGAAGACACACATCACAAGAAACAATACAATTCACAACAACTCCTGAAGACACACAACACAGGAAACAATACAATTCACAACAACTCCTGAAGACATACATCACAAGAAACAATACAATTCACATGAAGTCCTGAAGACATACATCACAGGAAACAATACCATTCACAACAACTCCTGAAGACATACATCACAGGAAACAATACAATTTACAACAACTCCTGAAGACACACAACACAGGAAACAATACAATTCACAACTCCTGAAGACACACATCACAGGAAAAAATACAATTCACATGAAGTCCTGAAGACACACAGAACAGGAAACAATACAATTCACAACAACTCCTGAAGACACACAGCAAAGGAAACAATACAATTCACATGAAGTCCTGAAGACACACAGCAAAGGAAACAATACAATTCACATGAAGTCCTGAAGACACACAACACAGGAAACAATACAATTCGCATAAAGTCCTGAAGACATACATCACAGGAAACAATACAATTCACAACAACTCCTGAAGACACACAGCACAGGAAACAATACAATTCACATGAAGCCCTGAAGGCACACAGCACAGAAAACAATACAATTCACATGAACTGAAAACACACATCACAGGTAATGGTGCAATTCACAAGAATTCCTGAAGGCACACGCCAAAGAAAATAGAGTCATAGAATATGTACCTCTTTAAGTTTCCATCTTCAGTGTGTCAAGAACCAGCAGCCAGTGTGTCATGCTATTTACTTGGTCATAACAATAACTGCAACAAAGTGATTTGAAAATTCATAGCAATAACTTCAACAAAATGCTTGCAAAATTATCTAGTGAATGTATACATGTCAAGAAATGGCTAATAAAACTGAAACTAAAATTTTGTGGCAGCCTAATACTGAGGGAAGAGGG
Source organism: Monoplex corrugatus (assembly GCA_030674185.1). Taxonomy (NCBI): domain Eukaryota; kingdom Metazoa; phylum Mollusca; class Gastropoda; order Littorinimorpha; family Ranellidae; genus Monoplex; species Monoplex corrugatus. Next base: position 2,664 of record JAPXFY010005634.1, read on the forward strand.
AGAGGCACGGCCATGCATGTCTCCGTTACGTATTTTTTTTAGATAAAATAGTTCGGTATACACGGGTAGTGTTCTTCTAATCCTGTCAGTCATTTTTACCAAGGCCAAGGTGATGCACATAAAAGAAGAGACGTTTTTGATTTCTTGAGAAAACAAAATTGTTTTCATTTATTTCCTCCAAAGTATTCACTTTGAGGAAAAAATAGAACCTCATGTCTCAGCAGAAGAGGATCTCAGAGTGGTTTTGCTTTATATAGTTTAAATTCAAGAGAAGTGGTGTTTAAGAAGATTTATAAAGATCTTGGAGAAAAGAGAAACTTTAGCATAATTGTACTTCAGATGAAGGAAGTGACAGTACATTTCTGTGATACCCATGGCCGTAATTGATGTAATCCTACAGCTATAATATATTGAGAGAAAAACAATAAAATCTGAACGCTCTACCAAAACATTTGCATGTAAATGGAATCTTGTTTGGAATCCTCACATCACTTTGATGACTACAGACATATAAACAATTTCACGGTGCAACAGACAGTTGATCAAATGATGAATGAGCTCAGTTTATTTGATATTTGGCGAGATAGATTTAAAACCTGAATGTTATAGATAGACAAAGTGTAGGCAAAACCCATTTAGAAATTAAATTGTGTTTTTTTTTCTTGATCTCAGATAAAATTGTCCCTTATGTAGATGATGCTGACATCTTTAATGGATACACAACTGACCAGACTATAATCACTTTGAATCTAGAATTTTGTCAACCATCAAAACCTAACATTTTTTAACTGGATACATCACTCCTAAAATATAAACAGATAGAAGCAGACAAGGTCAATAGTTTGATTGATTTGGTAGTTGAGAAATATGCTCTTCCCCAATTCTGTACGTCCCAGAAGAAGTCTTAGAATTATCAATTCATGTCAAACAATGCTAAGATTTGAAAAGAAAAAGAAAAAAGTGAAACCGTCCCACAATCTAATCCTGATCTGCTAACGCACAAATACAACAATTCACAACAGACAGACCCTAGAAATTCAGAGTGACAAAATCAAGCCATGCAACCACAAGTAAATACCCCCCCCCCCTCACCTCCATTCAACAATTACAGTGCTTTAACCACGGTATCAACACCTTTCTATACACTCTGTTTCCCACCATAACAGTGTCCTCCCACTACATTGGTTCATTTAGGATTTATTATACCTATCAACATCGCTTAAGAATCATAGAAAGGAGAATTCATTTTTAATATTTGGTAAATTAGTTTGATATCAGATGAACCAGCAAGTAGTGTCTCTCGTATCTTTGTTTCTCTAACAAACTACGACGTTAAGTCCAAATACCCCGAATAATCAGATGAACAGAAAAATGAATAAATCAATTTGATGAAGATAAGAACATCCAATGCATTCACTGTACTACACCCATTGCATAATAAATACAGCTTGGTCGCTTATATTTGTCTAGATGTTCGTTTCATTCCACTCTGGATTTTATGACCCATTCATGTTCCTTCATATTTGTCTGCTACGTTTTGTTTTTACATGGACCTTTCACGACATTACCTCCTAAATATAACGACTCACATTTTTTGTCTTCAAATAGTTATGCATTTCTCCCCAACCTTACATGACTATTTTTAAGTTTAAGTACTCGTGCCCCCACAAGTTTGCCATTGCGTGACCCTTACACGGTAGACTTTTATCAATATACTTATTTATCTATTTGCTTTTATTCATTCATTTATTTATCAACTCATTTGTTTGTTTATTTATTTATCTATTATTTTGTTTTTAATACTGTTTTCCGTTTAGACATTTACATAATTACTATACATTTAATTTATCATATTCCATTTGGTTTTATTTTATCTCATGGCACATTGATATTCCCCTCCGTCTTAAAGTCTATTTTATTGCACATCAATCAGATTCTCGTACCTGATCTGTCCAGTAGACCTATCCGCTATTACTATGTTAAAATCCACTGACGTACCCCCCCCCCCCCTTCTCCTGTAATGCTCCCAGAGAGAGAGAGAGAAAGAGAGAGAGAATGAATACGTGTTTGAGAGTGAGTGGGGGAGAGAAAGAAGGGGAAGGATTTTATTGGTTTCGCAAAAGAAAATAAGACAAACGGTATGAACAGTACCGCATTTTGACTTGTGCGTTATGAAGACCCCAAAATAAACCATTCTTGAAGTGTCACAGTCACGACTCCCTATCGGTCCCAGCATAAAATCTAAATTTGATGAAGTCTGTATAGACATTTTCAAGTCTGTATAAAGACATATGAAAAATACCACGCCAAGGCCGCTAACTGAATTTTCTTTGTTTTTGATCATGAGCAATTCATGTCATGAGTAATGACAGCTTTAAGAACTTTGAATTTGCTTTTCATAATAAGGCTGATTTCTTTTCCTCCTGAAGAGATAATGCAAAATAATTGAAAGCGTGTTGTTCTGCTTAAGCAGTGTGTGTTGCAGACTCGTCTTTTCTGGGTGTTCTGAGTCAGTGTGTGTGTGTGTGTGTGTGTGTGTGTGTGTGTGTGTGTGTGTGTGTGTGTGTGTGTGTGTGTGTGTTTGTGTGTGTGTGTGTGTGTGTGTGTGTGTGTGTGTGTGTGCGCGCGCACGAAAGAAGAATGAGAATGCAGAAGAGTGGCAAAATGGTTCAGATGTTCGCCTGCCAATAACTTAACTTGAGGTTCCAGGGTTCGCTCCGAGTAGAGGCCTCAGTTTTTCTCCTCAGCTTGACTGGAAAATTGAACTGAACGTCTAGTCCTTTGGAAGCGGACGAAAAACGAGTTGGACCCGTGTTCCTTCTGGCTGCGCACGCTAAAGATCCCACGGCAATTTGAAATCATGAAGAGCAGGGCATTGCCCAGCTGCCTTGGTAAAGACATTGGAGAGATGGGTTGATTTCCCAGGTCCCACATCTTGAAGACCAATTGGCCTTCTTGCCTTTCTGAAGTCTTGGTAAAAAAATGAATATGAAATGAATTTGAAGTGAGGGAGAGGGGATGGGCGCTGCCGTCGTGTGTTGGACCTGGGAATAGTTGAGGTCTCTGTCACCTCGACCCCCTACGACCCCATGGTTATGGAACTGTCTAGGTAGGACCTCAACACCAGGCCAGCTATGGGTTTATAAGCAGGCTTAAGTCTTGTGTCATGATAATTCTGGAAATTCTCCATGACATGGCACCTGACACATTAGTGCATATGGAATTCATTCTGAGCGTGGAGACGTCATTTTGAGAAATTGAAATTGAAATCTAAACTGTTACAGGGTATTTTACTCTCTTGCTTGGCCACCACTTACAGCTGGGAATACATCAGAGACGTGGGTGCCATTTGAATGGGTCAAGCCAAACATACCCAGAAGTGGATCATCCTCCTCTCTTTGCTCCATGACAATGGACGCAGTGGAACCCTAACTTCAGTATCCTGTTTCCCATTATTTGGCTTGTATACGTTATACATACGAACCAAGGGATTTCAACTGGATTCACCTTCCAACTAAATTCTGCAAACAACTATAGAAAGAAACAAGACAGTATACTCCTGTGCCAGAACCCACTACCTTTTACCAAGCCCCAAAGTTAAATATTTATTAGATAACTCAATGATGCAAGCCAGGCACAGGGCAGATCTCATTCAACGTCCTCTTTACATCACATACAGTGATCTATCATTTAACCATTATCTGTTTCTGAGTGAACTATGATGAAAGCCCAAATTAACGTTGGTTTGGGTATAACAAAAACAATCAACTCATTGGCCTCAAATTAGTTTCTTTCTCTAGAATTATTTATGACAAAATGTATTCAAGCAACAATGAATACATTATTTCTTCCTTATGGTAATAATAATGCACAAGCATGCACATTATGGAAACAAACATCTGATTATAGAATATTCTATAAGTAACAGAGGACAACAAAAACGACACCAACGTCTCAACTAGGACAGTGAGACAGGACCTTCACTTTGTACCAGGAGTGGATGACCAGGGGACAACAAAAACGACACCAACGTCTCAACTAGGACAGTGAGACAGGACATTCACTTTGTACCAGGAGTGGATGACCAGGGACAACAAAGAGATACCAACGTCTCAAATAGGACAGTGAGACAACACCTTCACTTTGTACCAGGAGTGGATGACCAGGGACAACAAAGACGATACCAACGTCTCAACTAGGACAGTGAGACAGGACCTTCACTTTCTAACAGGAGTGGATGACCAGGGACAACAAAGACGATACCAACGTCTCAAATAGGACAGTGAGACAACACCTTCACTTTGTACCAGGAGTGGATGACCAGGGGACAACAAAGACGATACCAACGTCTCAACTAGGACAGTGAGACAGGACCTTCACTTTCTACCAGGAGTGGATGACCAGGGGACAACAAAGACGACACCATAGTGACAGTTGGGACAGTGACCGCCTGATCTTCACATTCTCTTATGCATGGACAACCAGAGATCTGCATGCACTGAAAACACCGCCGTCTTGTTCTCCTCAACGCTCTAGGGCACCAGGTCCAACTGCAGCACCAGACTTCTCTGTCAGACTAATTGACCACAAAAACAATACAATTCTGGCTAGATCACGCGCACGTGATCAATCGCTCACCTCTGATTGGAGCTGGAGTATGTTTGAAAAATATAATACCCCACAGCTGTTCTCAAGTTCATAAGAGATTTTACACAAGATTCACATGATACCCAAAAACCACATCAAATCAGGAGACGGTGGATACATGAGGGTGTCCACACACACACACACACACACACACACACACACACACACACACACACACACACACACACACACACACACACGCACACACACACACACACACACGCACACAGGCACACAGGCACACAGGCAGACACAGACACACACACACAGACACACACAGACACAGACACAGACACACACACACACACACACACACACACACACACACACACACACACACACACACACACACACAACATAATCACACACACACACACTTTTTATATACGTATATATACACACACACTGCTTGGGAAATGTTATGTTCAAATAGATACAAATTTTTCATCATCATCAGCATCATGTACCCTGCCACATGGCGTTGGCGATCATGGCCTTCCATACCAATCTATCCTTTCTCACTGCAAGCACTTTATCCACCCTCTCTGTCCCCAACCACTCTGCACATTGGTCTAGTTTTTCTCCCTGGGTCTACCTGGTTTGCTCTTTTTATTACGATATACAATAACTGTCATTGTGAATGACTATGCCTCTCCATATTTTTCGTATTTCTCTATCTATAAAAGTGTAGACAGAGAGACCCAGTTTAACCATATCTATTTATTTTGTATGTTGAAATATTGGTGGTCATGATCAGAAACAGCAATGATGTTAATGGCATTACGTAAATAACGCTAGACATAACAGTTTGTTAACAGATCAGTTTTGCTTTTAAGTGAAATGCTCAGAAAACTAGTCCAATCTGGCCTAGGAGCAGAAAAATATCTTACCTTTTATTTCTATGCCTCACCTGAGAATAGGTTTCAACCATCCAAAGTTTTAATTTGAATGGAATTTGGCTAATCAATGACGTAAAGAACTGGGAATCTGAACTATTCTGAAAATTGTATGAATCGAAAATGCTATGGAAGAAAACATCATCATCATCATCAGGTGCCCTGCCGCATGGCGTTGGCAATCATGGACTTCCATCTGTCTCTATCTCTCGTTGCCCCTAGCATCTCCCCCACCCTCCTCGTCCCCAGCCACTCTGCAAGTCCGTTCAGCATTTTCTCCCTGGGTCTACACGTACCCGGTGTTCTCTTTCCCTCCAGCTTTCCCGTTGTGACCAGGTGCTCCAAATCCCCTTCCTCATAAAATGGCCTATAAATGTTGCCTGTCTTTTCCTAATCTTCCTTATGAATGATCTACTTGAGTCTGCCTCCATCAAGACTGTTTCGTTTGTTTTCTTTGCTGTCCATGAAGATAACATATGTGAGTAGAATAGCCCTGCTAAAATCACCTACTCTCTGAAAGCAGAGAGACGTGTGGGTTCCCCTGATAATTCCATCACCAACTTGTGCAAAGTGTGCTTTCTCTTTACATGGAAAATAAACAAAACAGGATAAGCATAAGAAAATTAAACAAAAAACATCAATAAAAAGATTAAATTTCCAGATACAAAACATATCTCACTAGCCTTAAAGATATAATATCATAAATCATAACAGATCAAATAGTACTTCCTTATGTACACAAGACAACACATTCTGGACTAATGGGTTTTTTTTTAATATGCGATGATTTTTTAGTGTAAAGTAGAACTGAACAACCATACAATTTGTTAGAGAATATGAGACTTATGAGAATATACACTCTGAAACAAACGTTGCACAGTCTGTTTTTTTGTCTGTCTCTCTCCTTCTCTCTGTGTCTGTCTCTCTCTGTCTCTCTCTGTCTATCTATCTCTCTGTCTCTCTGTCTCTGTCTCTCTTTCTCTCTTTCTGTCTCTCTCTGTCTGTCTGTCTGTCTGTCAGTCTCTCTTTCTCCTCTCTCTCTCTCTCTCTCTCTCTCCACTTCTCTCTGGTTTTATGTTTGATTGGTAGATATGTGAGTAGATGTCACACCAGCAGGCAGCAAAAGTGTGTGTGGTGTTTTACAGTGATTTTGTCATGGTTCTATTTGATTTTATGCATTGAATTTAGTATCAGTTTGTTCATCTCAAATCCCAAAATATGATGTAAGTATTTGTTTCCAAATTTTGAACATTTTTTTCCAGATACTCTGACTTTAAAGTTTTATATGCCTACTTTTCATTATTTTTCTTCAGTCGCTCAAGTTTAACATTTAACTGTGAACAGTGTTTACATTTTGGCCTATTGTGTTGGCCCCCAACTATTGTTGATGTATTAACAACTCACCTGTTTGCTATTTGGGTTTGGCCAATATGCAGACTGTACTGAACTTTGTATTTGTTTCTGAAATTCAAGTGTGTTGTGAACTGACCAACCCACACACCAATCATGCAATCTGCAATTACCCTCCTTTCCCGACTGGCTGGCCACAATGGACGCGTCCTTCATAACACAAATTGGACTGACACTTCTCAAACACGGCAAGTGCTACCTCAGTAGAGACGTCTACCAGCACATACGTGACTTGGGGCTGTGTCATAAGCTGCGCGATCCTGTCGTGCTCGACGTCTCCACCATCTTTGGAACAACCTGCCTCCAGCTGAACCAGTCCAACACCACACGATCCCACACACCACTGATTTGCCTGACTCACTGCCTCTTGACAACTGTCCACCTCAGCCGATGCCCATTGCTCTTAGCCTAGCTGTGTTGGCTGGTCTGGCTGCCTGACTGCTCAAGTGCTGCTGCACCTTTCACTTCCCCAGCCTCTTCGTTTGCTGCCACGCTTTCCTGATGCTCATGTGTCTGGGCTCCAATCTACTCCCTGCCCCCTATCACCATCACTATGCCCCCCTCAACCACCACCACCTTCCACCCCTCTATCAAGCCATCTTTGTCCCCACCACTGGTGACTTCGTGTTCTACTTCATCCTCTCCTCATTTGCTCCTGCCCTCGTCCTTGCAGCCACAGACTTCGTCATCTCCTCTGCCATCTTCACCTTCACCTTCTGTCCTGATGGTGCTGCCTACACCTTCTGTCCCGCTGGTGCTGCCTTCATCTTCTGTCGCGCTTGTGCTGCCTTCATCTTCTGTCCCACTGGTGCTGCCTTCATCTCCACCTTGGCCACCACCATGTGACTCTGACAAACTGAAAATATGCCTATTTAATGCTCCGTTAATATGCAAGGATGGCAAAGCAGATGTCATTGCTGACTTCATCTCAGATGAGCGTGTTTACACTGTATATCTCACTGAGACGTGGCTTAACCCCCTTGGTCATGAACCCATACGTGTGAGTCTCACTCCGAGTGGTTATAGTCTTGCTTCTTTCCATCGCCCATCCCGAGGTGGTGGTATCGCCATCCTCTACAATGACTCACTCCATTCCCGCCTATCTTTCTCGCAGTCTCTGCCTTTTCTCCCATCCTTCTTTTGAGCACGTTGAAGTATCCTTCTAATCCACCCCTCACCCCATCACCTTCTCCTGTATCTATCGACCTCCACCTAGCTCTGCCAACAAGCTCACCACATCCACGTTTCTCTCTGACTTTGACCAACTACTTGACAACTACTGCCTCTTACCTGGAAATCTCATCATTCTAGGTGACATCAATGTCCACTATGACAACACTCACTGTTATGACACGAGAGATATCATCAACTCGCTGTCCAATCACAATATGACTCAACACATTTCTGAACCAACCCATCAAAAAGGTCACACTCTTGACTGGATCATTTCTTGTGATCACCACAATTCAGCTACTGACAACTGCTTAGTTCTTTCTACCCGTCTAACTTCAGCCCTTCCATCTGACCACTCTGCAATTCTCTGTTCTCTTGACATTTCTCCTTCTTCCCGTACCACGCGTACAGTGACTCGACGCAATCTCAAATCTATCGACCTCTCCACTTTTTCATCTGATGCTTCCCGTCTCCTTTCTGAAAAGTCATATAAACTTGCCAGTGAATTCTATACTACTCTCCACCATCTTCTGGACACTCATGCTCCAGCCACAACTTGTCTTTTACCTGACCGCCCCCCTACCCCCTGGCTCACTCATGAGATTGCCTGTGCAAAACGTGCCCACCGCAGAGCAGAGCGTCGCTGGCGCAAATCCAAACTCACTGTTAGATTTGAGAGGTTCAACAACATGGGAGATAATTTCTACGTGACTCTCAAGAGTTATGTCCTTTGGTTGATATTATAAAAATTCTCCCTGCTTCCCTCTTATTTCGTTGGTATTACCTATATGCCTTGGAAGCAACCCTGTATATGTTCTGTCTTGTCTATGTGTGTGTGTTTGGTCAGTTCAAGATTAAAAGACTATGTCAATCTTGAACATAAAGACCAATATATTGTATTATTTCTCTCCTCTCTCATAGTTGTGTGTAGGGTAGTTGCAGAGTATAAAGGTAGGCTTGGGCGCTCCTTTTTTGAGGAGTGTTCTGAGCTTACGGTTTTTGTGCTTTGTATCTGCTTCTATGCTAGCTGAATGGGTAGCGTAAACTATGTTAGATTTGAGAGGTTCAACAACATGGGAGATAATTTCTACGTGACTCTCAAGAGTTATGTCCTTTGGTTGATATTATAAAAATTCTCCCTGCTTCCCTCTTATTTCGTTGGTATTACCTATATGCCTTGGAAGCAACCCTGTATATGTTCTGTCTTGTCTATGTGTGTGTGTTTGGTCAGTTCAAGATTAAAAGACTATGTCAATCTTGAACATAAAGACCAATATATTGTATTATTTCTCTCCTCTCTCATAGTTGTGTGTAGGGTAGTTGCAGAGTATAAAGGTAGGCTTGGGCGCTCCTTTTTTGAGGAGTGTTCTGAGCTTACGGTTTTTGTGCTTTGTATCTGCTTCTATGCTAACAGAATGGGTAGCGTAAACTATGTTAGATTTGAGAGGTTCAACAACATGGGAGATAATTTCTACGTGACTCTCAAGAGTTATGTCCTTTGGTTGATATTATAAAAATTCTCCCTGTTCCCTCTTATTTCGTTGGTATTACCTATATGCCTTGGAAGCAACCCTGTATATGTTCTGTCTTGTCTATGTGTGTGTGTTTGGTCAGTTCAAGATTAAAAGACTATGTCAATCTTGAACATAAAGACCAATATATTGTATTATTTCTCTCCTCTCTCATAGTTGTGTGTAGGGTAGTTGCAGAGTATAAAGGTAGGCTTGGGCGCTCCTTTTTTGAGGAGTGTTCTGAGCTTACGGTTTTTGTGCTTTGTATCTGCTTCTATGCTAGCTGAATGGGTAGCGTAAACTATGTTAGATTTGAGAGGTTCAACAACATGGGAGATAATTTCTACGTGACTCTCAAGAGTTATGTCCTTTGGTTGATATTATAAAAATTCTCACTGTTCCGCACTTTTTCCGTTGATGTATCACCCTATATGCCTTGAAGCAACCCTGTATATGTTCTGTCTTGTCTATGTGTGTGTGTTTGGTCAGTTCAAGATTAAAAGACTATGTCAATCTTGAACATAAAGACCAATATATTGTATTATTTCTCTCCTCTCTCATAGTTGTGTGTAGGGTAGTTGCAGAGTATAAAGGTAGGCTTGGGCGCTCCTTTTTTGAGGAGTGTTCTGAGCTTACGGTTTTTGTGCTTTGTATCTGCTTCTATGCTAGCTGGATGGGTAGCGTAAACTATGTTAGATTTGAGAGGTTCAACAACATGGGAGATAATTTCTACGTGACTCTCAAGAGTTATGTCCTTTCGTTGATATTATAAAAATTCTCACTGTTCATAGGCAACTTTTCCAAGCCTCTAAAACGAATGTATCCACCCTCATTGCACCTGCAAAAACAAGCTTTTTCCAAACCAATATCCTGAATGCCTCTTCTTCAAAAGAACTTACAACCATGAATCATCTCCTTGGCACACGAAAAGATTTACCTCTCCCAACAAAGCACACTAATGAAGAACTCCAAGTACTTCACCACCAAAATACAAACTCTTCGTGACAAGCTTGACAGGACACCCTGTCAACCATGCCCACCTGACCCTTCCTTCTCTGGCACACCTCTTACTACTTTTACCCCAGTCTCACAAGAAGAAATTCTCAACACAATCAGATCCATGTCGTTCAAAACCTGCGAACTGGATCCTCTTCCAGGTTCTCTCTACTCCGACTGTCTCCCTACTCTCCTCCCATTTATCACTGACATCATCAACATATCTCTTCAAACTGGAACTGCCCCAGATTCTTTCAAGTTTACTATTTCACCCTCTCCTCAAGAAATACAATTTAGACCCAAATGAATTGAAAGACTACCAGCCTATTTCTAATCTCTCTTTCTTGTCAAAACTCCCTAAAAAAGTTGTCTTCAACCAGCCGAACTCTCACCTGTCTGCCAACAATCTCCTCCATCCTTTCCAATCAGCCTACCGCCAGCACCACAGCACTGAAACTGCCCTACTTCACATCTCAGCAATCTCCTCCTTGCAACTGATACTGGCAAAAGTCTCTCTCCTCACACTCCTTGATCTATCTGCAGCCTTTGATACCATTGATCATGGTATTCTCCTCTCTATAACTAATAAGTACAAGATTTATATAGCGCAAAATCTTGATAAAATCAAATCTGAGCGCTGAAACAGACACACACACACACACACACACACACACACACACACACACACACACACACACACACACACACACACACACACACAACACATACAAACACACATACATACACACACAATCATGGCTATAAATGGGAAGAAAAAATAAAAGCAATGGAAAATTATCGAGAAATATTATATACAATTATATATTACAATGTGATTCCCTTTATATACAATTATATATTACAATGTGATTCCCCTCCGTGTGGAGACAGGCTGCAGAGGGGGTTGAGTGAAGTCAGGATTTTATGCAGAGGCGAAAAGGTGAGTTTTGAGAGCGGACTTGAAGGAGACAAAAGTAGGTTGCTGACGGACTGAGAGAGGAAGTTTGTTCCAGGAGAATGGACCAGAAACAGAGAATGCTCGTGGACCATAGGTATTGAGCTTAGTGCGTGGAAAGCGAAAAGTCAGAGGATCGGAGGCAGAGCGGAGGGTACGTGAGGGAACATAGATCTCAAGTAGGCTTGACAGGTAATTGGGGGTTGCGTTATTGAGGCTTTTGTAGCACATGGTGTCTAGTTTGTACTGTATGCGCTTTGATACAGGGAGCCAGTGAAGTTGTGCCAGAA
>JAPXFY010005635.1:0-2500 GCA_030674185.1 Monoplex corrugatus
TTAGTTCGCGATTTTTGTTTTGTTTTTCTCTTTCAGACTTGAAAAAAAAACCCTCAACAACTGATGTTCACATTTGTTTGTTTTTCTCTTTCAGACTTTTTAAAAACTTAATTTTCAAATTTGTTTGTTTGTTTTCTCTTTCAGACTTTTAAAATTTTTGATTTTCACAAAATACTAATGCAAAGGCATAGACCAATTGATGACAGTAACAGCAAAGTGTAGCAGCAATTACGTCAGTTTGACGTTTCACATATCTGCAAGAAAAAATTAAGTATTCATCGCAGGTAACACAATTAACTTCAAAGTTTAGAGTTTGTTCAAGAAAGACTCATGGCACTGAGTGGATTCCATATGCGCTTCAATCAAAACTGCCATCTCTGACGGACTCTTTGAAGCTATGGAAAATTCCATGCACTAGCAATGTCTTGAAATACGAGGAGAACAGGGGGGGGGGGGGGAGAAGGCGGGGAGGGGGCTATGAAACACCACTAGAACGATCGGAGCATTAAGATGGGCAGCGAACAGGCTAGTTTTTTTTTTATGTTGCGGGTTGGACTGAACCCAAGCCATAAGATATTGAACCCATGGTTCGATCCAGTGAGTCAACAAGCCCTCTCCATCATCATCATCATCATCATCATGTGCCCTGCCGCATGGCGTTGGGATCATGGCCCTCCATACGAATATATCCCTTGTCACTGCAAGCTGCTTAGGGAGAAGAGTGGCAGAATGGTTCAGACGTTCGCCTGCCAATAACTAAACTTGAGGTTCCAGGGTTCGGTCCTCGTACAGACCTCGACTTTTCTCCTCAATTTGACCGCAAAATCGAACTGAATGTCTAGTCCTTCGGAAGGGACGAAAAACGAGTCGGACCCGTGTGCCTTCTGGCTGCGCACACTAAAGATCCCACGGCAGTTGAAAATCGTGAAGAGCAGGGCATTGCCCGGCTGCCTTCAGTTAAAACACTGGAGAGATAGGTTGATTTCCCAGATCCCACCCCTTTAAGACCAATTGCTTTCTTGCCTTTCTGAAGTCTCGGTTAAAAGAAAGTGAATATGAATATGAATTTGATGCGAGGGAGAGGGGATGGGCGCCGCCCTCGTGGTGCTGGCAACGGGAACAATTGACGTCTCTGCCACCTCACTCCCCTACGACCCCAGGGTTATGGCACTATCTAGGTAAGACCTCAGGACCTGGCCAGCTTATGGGTTTATGTGCAGGCTTAAGGCTTGTGCCATGATCATTCTGGATCTTCTCCATTACATAGCACCTGTGACATTAGTGCATATGGAATTCATTCCGAGCGCGCAGACATCTTGAGAAACTGTAACTGAAACTGCAAGTACATCTCCCATCCTCTCTGTCCTCAGCCATCCTGCAAGTCTGTGCAATATTTTCTCCCTGGGTCTTTCCTGTGTTCTCTTTCCCTCAAGCTTTCCTGTTGTGACCAGGTGCTCTAATTCCCCTTTCCTCATAAAACGTCCTATACCATCAAGACTGTCTCGTTTGTTTTCTTTGCTGTCCATGGAACTCTCAGCATTCTTCTTAGAAACCACATTTCAGTTGCCTCAATTTTGTTCTGACTTTGCGTGTTGACTGTCCACACCTCACAACCGTACAACAGTATCAGTTCTATATAAGACTCAAGAACTCTCTTCCTGATGTTAATTGATAATCATTTGTTGGTAAGAACGCTTTTTATTTTCCTGAATGCTGTTTTGGCTTGGCCAATTCTGCTGGCTATTTCTGATGTGCATCTGCAGTCTGGGGAGATGACCGTTCCCAGATATTTAAACTCATCAACCTGTCTCAATAAACTTATCAACCTGTCTCAATGAACTTATCAACCTATCTCAATGAACTTATCAAACTGTCTCAATAAACTTATCAACCTGTCTCAATAAGCTTATCAAACCTGTCTCAATAAACTTATCAACCTGTCTCAATGAACTTATCAACCTGTCTCAATGAACTTATCAACCTGTCTCAATAAACTTAACAACCTGTCTCAATAAACTTATCAACCTGTCTCAATAAACTTATCAACCTGTTTCAATAAACTCATCAACCTGTCTCAATGAACTTATCAACCTATCTCAATGAACTTATCAACCTGTCTCAATGAACTTATCAACCTGTCTCAATAAACTTAACAACCTGTCTCAATAAACTTATCAACCTGTCTCAATAAACTTATCAACCTGTCTCAATGAACTTATCAACCTATCTCAATGAACTTATCAACCTGTCTCAATAAACTTAACAACCTGTCTCAATAAACTTAACAACCTGTCTCAATAAACTTATCAACCTGTTTCAATAAACTCATCAACCTGTCTCAATGAACTTATCAACCTATCTCAATGAACTTATCAACCTGTCTCAATGAACTTAACAACCTGTCTCAATAAACTTAACAACCTGTCTCAATAAACTTAACAACCTGTCTCAATAAACTTATCAACCTGTCTCAATGAACTTATCAACCTGTCTCAATAAA
>JAPXFY010005635.1:7500-14531 GCA_030674185.1 Monoplex corrugatus
TTAAGCAATTCTCTAAACATTAACGTTTTGTCAGTCTACCTACCAACAGGTCCAAATGACCACAACACAGAATGGCTGCGCACTATCCAAGATCAGCAGCGTGGTAAATGGCTAATAGGTGGAGACTTTAATTCCCACTCCCCATTTTGGGAAAAGAACTGTTCTACTGTTACGAGCAATCGTTTGGTAGAAAATATCGTTGATAGTTCGCTTTACCTTCTAAATGATGGTAGTGTCACTAGGATCCCTGATGTTTCCAAACACAGGGCGACAGCCATCGATTTGTCTCTAATCTCACCAGAATTAGCACCATCCTGTACCTGGGAAACTCACAGAGACACTTTGGGAAGCGATCACCTACCTATCATCATAACCATAACTGACAAAAACATCAGGATGAAAGACAGCTCTCCTGAAATTATTCCAAAATATAATTACAAGCGTTCTGACTGGTCCTTATTTCGAACTGCTCTAACTAATCAAGATTACAGACATTATGAAAGTGAAAATGTAGACATTATGTTTTCTAAATTCCAAGAGTCAATTTTAGCCGCTGCAGACCTATCGATTCCGAAACTCAAATCTTCTAGATCAAATAATCGATTGGGTAATGTTTGGTGGACAGAGGCATGTGAGAAAGCAGTTCAATATAAAAGGGAGAAATTCAAAATCTACATCAAAAGCCGGAAACCTGAGGATCATGTCGAAATGAAAAAAGCTAACATCCAATGTAACAAAATCATTGCTGAAGCAAAGAAAGATTATTGGGCATCATTCTGCACAAAAGAAATTTCAGATTTCAAAGATTTCCATAAAGTCTGGACGAAAATGAAACAAATGAAGGATGGAACCAACTTACCTAGGTGTCCGATAATGATTGAAACATGTAACACATTTCCTTCAGACATGGACAAAGCAGAAACTTTTGTGGATCTGTTCGCCAAAAACAGTAAAGTTGAAGGTTTATCTCCTGACTGCAAACATCACAGAGAAATGGAAGATTACAACCCAATCTACACTGATCCAGTACCACAGAATGATCTCTGGTTTAATTCTCCAATCACCTTAGAAGAGCTAAAAAACACAGTACTGTCTCTACACAACAAAAAGAGTTCGGTAGGTGTTGATGCAGTTTCGACTGAAATGATTAAACATCTCCCTGAAAACTACCTTATTTTCCTACACAAAATTTTGCAGAAATGCTGGGTTACTGGAACTGTGCCACAAATCTGGCAAAAGTCTATAGTTATACCAATCTTAAAAACAGGAAAATCGAAAACCGATAAAAACAGTTACAGACCTATTGCTTTAACGTCCCACACAAGCAAACTAATGGAAAGATTGGTCTTAAACAGACTTTTACACTACTGTGATAAAAATAACGTTATTCCGGTAAACCAGGCAGGTTTTAGAAAAGGAAGATCCGCAGTTGAGCACCTAGTTAAACTTACAACTCAGATCAAACAACAGTTTGCCCGCAGAAAAAGTGTTTTAGCTACTTTCTTTGATGTGAAAAAAGCTTACGATCAAGTTTGGCATAAACGTTTATTGTTCAAGCTAAAATCTGTTGGTTTATCGGGCAATATGTTCAATTACATTAAATCTTTTTTAGCTAATAGAACAATTCAGGCAAGAGTGGGAGCTAGTTATTCTTCTTCACGATGCCTCGACATGGGGATTCCACAAGGTTCAGTGATAGCACCTATTTTATTTAATATCCTTATACAGGATCTTCCTAAAGCTCTTTCAAATCGTGTTGTTTTAGTACAGTACGCTGATGATATATGCACTTGGATGAATATCACTTTAAAAAAGACAACTCCACAGAGAACGCGAAATTACATCAGGAAGTTGTATCAAATTGATCTTGATAATCTTGGAAACTATATGTTAGAAAATGGGCTGTCGTTGTCAGCAGAAAAAAACTAACATGATGCTGTTTGATCCTGGTGGTAACTCAAATAACTTGCCTATTTTCAAATTGCTTGGTGAAGTGTTAAATTACAAACAGGTCGTAAAATTCCTGGGAGTTTACATCACGTCCAAATTAAGCTGGAATGTCCATTTTGATTATATTTTAACAAAAGCGCGAAAAACCTTAAATTTTCTAAAGATAATAAGCAAATTACCCTGGGGAATGGATACAAATGTACTGATTCATCTGTCAACAGCGCTGGTCAGGTCTAAATTATCCTACGCGCAAGAAGTTTTCTTCAATGCACCCAAATATTTACTAAAAAAGATTCAGAGCTTGGACTGCAAAAGTCTTAAAATTGCACTAGGTGTACCAACTCATGCTTCTACTCTGGAAACGTACAAAGTTGCTGGAATTCTACCTTTAAACAACCATCGTGAGTTAGCTACAGCAAAGTTTGCAATTAGAACTACTTCACAAGTGGATAATTTTGTGAGCAAAAAAATTAAGATAAGGTCTGATACTGACTTTCCAAAACGAGCAAAAAACATTTCATCACAAATTACAGCCGCAACTTACATATCTGGCCTGATCAAACAGTCCAACATAACAATGGATGACATTGCTGAGAAACCAACGATAACGCCTATCCCTACATGGGAAATGCTAAATGCCACATTTGATCTCGATTATGCAAAAGTTAAAAAAGATGATAATGTCAACATTACGCTATCCACAGCTTGTGAACACATCGATGAAAAGTACAGTACCCACCTCCACATTTTTACCGATGGGTCAGTCTTAGCAAACCAGAGCGCTGGAGCAGCCTTTTATGTTCCAAAATTTAACATTAAAAAGTCTTTTTTCATTGGGGCAAATGTATCTATATATACAGCAGAATTGGTCGCTGTTGTTCAAGCGTTGCATTATTTAATAAGCCTTCGGCCTGTGTCATTCAAAGTAGTTCTCTTTGTTGATTCAAAATCTGTATTATATGCCTTACAGTCTTTTGATACAGACACAAGACCTGACTTAATTATTGAGGCAAATCATCTAATACATTGTTTAAAGATAAATGGTTCGGAAATCAATTTATGCTGGGTGCCTTCTCATGTTGGTCTTCATGGCAACAACGTAGTTGACAGAGCAGCTAAATCCGGTGCCCTCCATTCTGAAAATTCCATAGAATTACATGTTAACACCTCGGTAAAAGAAGCTTACAACTCGCTAGAATTAGCATCATGGATTCGATTTCATGAACATTTAAATGAAAAATTTGTGTCTCAAAAAAGAATCAAACTTTCAGTTCAAAATATCTGTAAAAATTTGCAGTATTCCTCGTTATATCATTTGAGATTAATTGTTATGACATATTTTCGCATTCAACTGAACGCTTTGAAAACAAAATATTGTAACAACGTTTTATGTATTTTTGGCGAACAATTCACATTGTATCACTGTTTGTTTTACTGCAGAAAGCTTCGTTCCTTTTTACCAAAGACGTTTACACAAGGAAACTATCTTGAAACGCATTTTAAAGAAGTTGTATCGGATCAAGTTTTGTTAGTTAAAATTTCAGAATCATTGGTTCACAGTCCTGTTAATGCGTTACTTTAAGATTATTATTATAATTATGATTATTTTTGTTTTGTTTTGTTTTGTTTTTATGACGATTTTTCTTTTACATTATTGATGTTAGCGTTGTTCTAGTTTCATTTCTCTGTTCATCCATATCCTTTTTCTTAAGACCTTGCCGCTTCCTTTTAATTTTTTTTACGTCCCTTACTCTGTTCCCCTCTCCCCTCCACCCCCCCCCCCCCCTATTTCATCCTCCATGCCATTTTTTCCCCGTCTAATATCACTTATAGTGAAAAGACGTTAAATCAAGCAACGAACGAACACACAAACACACGCACACACACAACACATACACACACACGCCAAACACACACACACATACAAAACCTACACACACACAACACACAGACACACACACAAAACACACACAGACACATACACACAACACAAAACACACACACACAACAACAACAACAACAACAACAACAACAACAACACACACACACACACACACACACACACACACACACACACACACACACACACAGGACAGGTCTGTCCGCTTGGCTCGATGTGGATAGTTCATACGATGACGACGTCAACCACCACCACCACCACCACCACAACACCACCACCACCACCATCACACCACACCACCACCACCACACATCACCACCACCACCCATATATCCACCCACACACACACTTAACGAACCAAAAACAATATGAACACTGACAAAACAGCGTTATGAACAACAACAAGACCAAAAAGGATAAAAATAAAAAAAAAACGACAGTTTTTATTGCTTCTACTGTTGTAAAAAAAAAAAAAAAGTCCCAGCATCCGTGGCCATTAAGATTCGGGGAGGGGGGGAAGGGGAGGGGAGAGGGGGAGAGAGGGAGGGAAAACTGTATCGGTAGCTGACATTAATTCCGAACCAGCCACTTCTATTTATTAGAAAACCGATTGCAGCCAGTTGGACCATTATGAAATATTCACACGCCAGCAGTTACTACGTCCACGCTCAAGCGGACACCCATAAAGAATGGAAGAAGAAGAAGAAAAAAATGCTTACAGACTGGCCGAGCATCACACAACACAGCCCTGAAACAGACGTGAGTGACGGATTGTCACAACAGTCAGCGAGCGAAGTAAATACAGGTATAAAAAAACTAACAGAACTGGTGCGAAGATGTGTGATTAAATAAAAGTCATCGATACACAAATATAATAAATAAATAAATAAATTAGATAATAAATAAATAAAGATATAACTAAAAGCAAAAATTTTAAAAAGAAGAATAAGAAGATAAGTAAACGAATGAATAGATAGATAAATTAATAAATAAATACATAACAAATAAATGAATAAATAAATAATAAATAGATAAATACTTACATAAATAAATAGATAGATAGATAAAGTAAATAATAGTAAATAATATAGATAGTAAGTAAAAAATATTTTTTAAAAAAATGAATGAATGAATGAATAAAGAGATAAATAAATAAATAAATAAACAAACAAATAAATGTATATTAATGCACTAAAAGCAGAAGTTTAAAGAAAGAAAAGTAGACACATACGTAGATAGACAAATAAATAAACAAACAAATCGCCCTGGTGTCGTGGTTAGCGTAACGAACTACTGACTGGAAGGGTGTGGGTTCGAATCTCCATCAGTCCTTTAAAATCAGTGTGGGGGTTTTCGGCTCCAACAGCCTCCTACCCAGAGTTGGGCGTGCTGTGAGCTCATTGGAAGACTGGGACTACACAGTCAGGTCTCCTCCACTTCACGGATGCGTCACTGAGGGTGCTGCTGAAATCTTCTGACCAGCACCGCAGGCCTGGTTGACGCCAGGATATATCATGATAGTAAGCGTAGAGTACAGCCCTGTCACGCATGCAGTCTACTCTCAGTCCTAAAATGGAACTCCATAGCATCATGATCATCACCGCATTGTAAAAACTGTCCCAGCTTCTGTTGTCATTAGGGTGTTGTAGAGATTGGAACATTAAATTATAAATAAACAAATAAATAAACAAATAAATAAATAAATAAATGAATAAATGAATAAATAAATACATAAATAAACAAACAAATAAATAGATAAAATACACGAACAAACAAACAAATAAATGAAATAAAAAATAAAATAATAAATAGATAAATGAACATAGTCTATCATAAATAAATAAATAATAAATAAATAAGTAAATAAAATCAATAAGATTCTGAATGCAATAAAGACATGAATTCCAAAGAAATGAAATAAACAGAGACGCCAATAAATGATTAGACAAATAAAATTCCAAATGCAATGAAGGCAGAAACTTAAAGAAAGGCAAATAAACAGATACATAAATAAACAATTAAATAAATAAATGAAACAGAGATAAATGAATGAATGAACAAATAGATAGATGAATAGATAAATGAAAACATGTTAATGAAATAAACAAGATTCTCTGTGCAGAAAAGACAGGAATTTAAAGAAAGAAAAATAAAATAAAATAGACACATAAACAAACAAACAAAGAAATAAACAAATAAACAAATAACATCATAAACTCAATAAGGACAGAAATTAAGATAAGTGAACAGACGAACAAAAAAATAACTAAATCAATAATAAGATTGTAAATGTCGTAAAAAAAAAAGAGATTAGATTATAGATAAATAGATAAACGAACGATTACATCAACAGATTAATAATTTTATGAATAAAAAAAATCAACACGTTAAGTCATTTTTAATAGGGTCATGATAACAAACGTGTGTGTCACACTTGCCCCCAGTTATACACAAAAGTACGACAAATTTTCAAGTCAACTGAACAATGAGATTTTTTTTTTCAACAGGTGTACTAGTACAGGTATGTCTTTTTATTTGTTCATTGTTTATTGTTCTGAAATGTGAACTCCGTAAGAAGAACAGAATACAAGAACACAGGCACCAGTAAGACCCGAAGACACTGTCAGAGTGTAGAGCTTATGTGTAGACTTAAGGTTCATGCCATGACCATTTTAGATCTTAATCCACCATTTGGTATCAGTGGCTTCACTCAATATGGAATTTATTCCGATTATGAAGACGCCACCTTTAGAAACTGAAACAGGAACTATCAAAAAAAAAAAAAAAAAAAAAAAAAAAAAGAAGCAAACCAAACAACAGTAAAACAAAAACAAATCAAATGAAAACATAAACGAATAACACACACACACACACATACACACACACACACACACACACACAAACACACACACACACTCACACACACAAACACACACACACACACACACACACACACACACACACACACACACACACACACACACACACACACACACACACACACACACACACACAAATATCACTTATAGTGCAAAGACGTAAATCAAAGAACGAACGAACACACACACACACACACAAACACACACACACACACACACACACACACACACACACACACACACACACACACACACACACACACAAAAGGGGAGGGGGAAGGAGGGTGCCTGCAATCCCACAA
>JAPXFY010005636.1:0-2500 GCA_030674185.1 Monoplex corrugatus
CACACACATTCACACACACACACACACACACACGCACACACACACACACATACACACACACACACATACACACACACACACACAACACATACACACACACACACACACACATACACACACACACACACGCACACACACACACACACACACACACACGACACACACAACACACACACACATGCACACCACACATTCACACACACACACACACACACACACACACACACACACACACACACACACACACACACACGCACACACACACACACACACACACACACACACACGCACACACACACACACACACACACACCCTCTGAAACAATTAAGAACGCGTATATGCATCTACACTGGTCATCACCGACCATAGTGTTGTGAGGTGCACACACTCTCACAAATTGACAAACAATTGAAATAGAAAGGACACTATTATACAGTTGTGACCTCCCACCACAAAATCAGTCTTAACTCGCAGTCAGTCGAACAGCACTAGGAGCTGAAAAGGTGACTGAGGGTCTACCTGGGGTGTTTTGACTTTTTCTCAAAAACTGATTTCTGTAGACTATAATCTATCCCCCACAGAAATTTTTTTCTTGAAAAAAATATAATTAATCAATTTAAATCGGTATTTTAATGCACTGATCGCAGCAGAAAGAACGCAATTTCCTACCAAATGTACCTATTTTTGTCTCTTATTATGAACCGTAACCTGTACAGTACCCTCACATGTAATTACTGACAGAAAGCTCTTTGGTGCACCTTTCAGATAATGACATCGAAAATTAGAAGTAAACTGGGTCAAAGCCAGCAAATAGAGAAATGTAAGGAAAATGTGTAGGAGAGCACACAAAAACTTTAGAGGCCGTTTTTCAAAATGGCCGTCATACAACTTATTGACTTTAAACATACATGACTTCTACATTTTTTTCAGTACAAGCTTTATTCAAGTACCAAAGTAATCAGCAGAATGTATACTTTCCAATGATATGTATATCTCAAAATGCCCAAAATCCTAGTTAAGACTGATTTCGTGGTGGGAGGTCACAGTTGCAGAAAGGGACGTGGCCGCGGTGGTGGTCGAGGTCGCCAAGGTCGTCGTCGTCGACGTAGGAGGAGGTAAAGGGGGAAAAGGAAAGGAAGGTCCCGAGGTCAAGGTCGTTGTTGTCGTAGAAGGAGGAAGAGGAGAAGGAGGAGAGGAAGAAGAGATGGAGGGAGGTCAAGAGGAAGAAATCCAGGCTGCCTATCAATTAACATCAGGAAGAGAGTTCTTGAATGTCATATAGAACCAATACTGTTAAACGGTTGTGAGGCGTGGACAGTCAACAAGCAAAGCCAGAACAAGATTGAGGCAGCCGAGATGTGGTTTCTCACAAGAATGTTGAGAGTTCCATGGACAGCAAAGAAAACAAACGAGACAGTCTTTATGGAGGCAGATACAAGCAGATCATTGATAAGAAAGATTAGGAAAAGACAGGCAACATTTATAGGCCGTTTTCTGACGAAAGGGGAATTGGAGCACCTGTTCACAACGGGAAAGCTGGAGGGAAAGAGAGCAACAGGTAGACCCTGGGAGAAAATATTGGACACACTTGCAGATTGGCTGAAGACAGAGAGGGTGGAAGATGTGCTTGTGACAACAAGGGATAGAAACAGATGGAAGGTCATGGTCGCCAACGCCATGTGGCAAGGCACCTGATGATGATGATGAGGTGATTGGAATATCCTGGGAAGATTTCATTTTCGTTAAAAAAAAACTGGTAACAGTTATAAAACAACAAAAAGGATTTTAACCCGTCTTGGGGCTGGTTGGTTACTTAACCCTTCGACTCCAGCACCCTGTCCACCAACTGCAATAAATTAAAATGCCCAAGCTGGCGGATAGAGTTAAGAGTTAAGTTCTTGCTTTCTAGCATGGTTGACAGGGCAGGATGCTGAGATAGGGTGCAGGAGCCAAAGGGTTAATCAACCAGCCCCAAGACGGCATTAACGGGTACAACACCCCCAATTACCATCCTCATCCTCATCAAGTGCCCTGCCGCATGGCGTTGGCGGTCATGGACTTCCATCTGTTTCTATCCCTTGTTGCCGCAAGCACATCTTCCACCCTCTTTGTCTTCGGCCATCTGCAAGTCCGTCCAACATTGTCTCTCTTGGTCTACCTGGTGTTGTCTCTTTCCCTCCAGCTTTCCTGTTGTGACCAGGTGCTCTAATTCACCTTTTCTCATAAAATGGCCTATAAATGTTGCCTGTCTTTTCCTAATCTTTCTTATCAATGATCTGCTTGTGTCTGCCTCCATCAAGACTGTCTCGTTTGTTTTCTTTACTGTCCATGGAACTCTCAACATTCTTCTTAGAAACCACATCTCGGCTGCCACGATCTTGTTCTGGCTTTGTTTGTTGACTGTCCACGCCTCACAACCGTGCAACCATCTTGGATGACCGAAAGTATGATCAAGCCTGTTTCTGTTTCTCACATGGACACACTAAAAGCCGACAGCAT
>JAPXFY010005636.1:7500-10000 GCA_030674185.1 Monoplex corrugatus
ATTGCATCAGCAGGGACGTCTCGAAAGAGCTCCTTTAAGGAATCTGCCGTGTAGTGCTTTTGTCTCACATCGTACAAGTCCCAGCAATCGAGGAGGAGGTGTCGGATGCTCAGTGGCCCATCACATGATATACACCATGGTGCTTTTTCATTTTTCAAAAGGTACGAGTGAGTGTGGGATGTGTGACCCGTGTGTAACCTACATAACACTGTCTCTTTCTTGCGGTTTCCTGCAGCAGATGGGAGAATTTCTGTCAGGTTAGGGCGGATTTGGAAAAGTTTGGGATCTGTCTGTTTATTCCAATTCTCCTGCCACAGATTTCTTACGTAACTGTGTAAGGGATCACGGACTTAGACATCTTTGCCATTGTAGCCTTCTTGGCCAGGTAATCAGCCTTTTCATTGTCTCCAATACCAATATGGCCAGGAATCCAGGCAAAAACAATCTCACTCACACCAAAACCTGGAAAACAACGAAATGAAAGACGCGAACCCCAGCCGTGTTTTGCCAGCAGGTAGGCGAATCACTCGGCTTGGGGTGCTGTGCTAACACACGCTAATTCTGCGTTTATTCACAAACCACGCGGCCATGTGCAGAATGCTCTGTTTATTATCATCATCAAGTGCCCTGCTGCATGGCGTTGCCGACCATGGCCCGCCATATGTATCTATCCCTTGTCACTGCAAGTATGTCTTCCACTTCTCTGTCCTCTGCCACCCTGCAAGTCCGTCCAATATTTTCTCCCTAGGTCTACCTGGTGTTCTT
Source organism: Monoplex corrugatus (assembly GCA_030674185.1). Lineage (NCBI taxonomy): Eukaryota > Metazoa > Mollusca > Gastropoda > Littorinimorpha > Ranellidae > Monoplex > Monoplex corrugatus. The sequence continues at coordinate 8,266 of JAPXFY010005636.1, forward strand.
TTTCCCTCCAGCTTTCCTGTTGTGACCAGGTGCTCCAATTCCCCTTAAAATAAGATGGCCTATAAATGTTCCTAATCTTCTTTATTAATGACCTTATTATGTCTGCCTCCATCAAGACTGTCTCGTTTGTTTTCTTTGCTGTCCATGGAACACTCAACATTCTTCTTAGAAACCACATTTCAGCTGCCTCAGTCTTGTTCGTTACAACGAATCACGTTTATGTTGGACTGTAAACGATACGTTTGAACAGTAAAGCCATATATGACCTCCCACCACGAAATCAGTCTTAACTCGCAGTCAGTCGAACAGCACTAGGAGCTGAAAAGGTGACTGAGGGTCTATCTGGGTGTGTTTTGACTTTTTCTCAAATTGATTTCTGTAGACTATAATCTATCCCCCACAGAAATTTTGTTCTTGAAAAAATATTATTAATCAATTTAAAATGATATTTTAATGCACTGATCGCAGCAAAAAGAATGCAATTTCCTACCAAAAGTACTTATTTTTGTCTCTTATCATAAACCGTAACCTGTACAGTACCCGCACATGTAATATACTGACAGAAAGCTCTTTGGCGCACCTTTCAGATAATGACAGCGAAAATTAGAAATAACCTGGGTCAAAGCCACCAAATAAAACATGTAAGGAAAATGTGTAGGAGAGCACACAAAAACTTTAGAGGCCATTTTCTCAAAATGGCCGTCATACAACTTAATGACTTTAAACATACATAACTTCTACATTTTTTTTGGAGTACAAGCTTTATTGAAATACCAAAATAATCAGCAGAATGTACACTTTCCAGTGATATGTATATCTCAAAATGACCAAAATGCTAGTTAAGACTGATTTCGTGCTGGCAGGTCACATATATGTGCACACGACTCTATTGGGTTGTTTTCGAAGATGGTTCCAATGAAAGGGAAAGATCCAATGCCTCAGTGGACTGGTTCTGGTTTGTGTTTTTTCACGTTTAAACTATTCTTCCATGGCACTAGCAGGTACAATGTCACACCTATACACAGTGATGGAACCTTCGAAGTTAGTTTTGATGCTGATCATTTATCACGTGTAGATGATCAGATAGGATAATTTCCGTCGGAAGATGGTGCCTGTAAAAAAATCTTTAGGCAAACTGAGTCAGAATCCCAGCGTGTTCTGTCTGCTCTCTATAAATGAAAAGGAAAATAACATAGTGGATCACACACACACACACATTCTCTCTCTCTCTCTCTCTCACACACATTCTCTCTCTCTCTCTCTCACACACATTCTCTCTCTCTCTCTCTCTCACACACATTCTCTCTCTCTCTCTCTCCACACACACATTCTCTCTCTCTCTCTCTCTCACACACTTCTCCTCTCTCTCTCTCTCTCCTCACACACATTCTCTCTCTCTCTCTCTTCCACACACACATTCTCTCTCTCTCTCTCTCTCTCACACACACTTCTCTCTCTCTCTCTCTTCTCTCTCTCACACACACATTCTCTCTCTCTCTCTCACACACATTCTCTCTCTCTCTCTCACCATCTCTCTCTCTCTCTCACCTCACACATTCTCTCTCTCTCTCTCTCTCACACACATTCTCTCTCTCTCTCTCACCATTCTCTCTCTCTCTCTCACACAATTCTCTCTCTCTCTCTCTCCTCACACATCTCTCTCTCCTCCTCTCTCTCTCTCTCTCACACACATTCTCTCTCTCTCTCTCTCACACATTCTCTCTCCTCTCTCACA
>JAPXFY010005636.1:12500-14527 GCA_030674185.1 Monoplex corrugatus
ACTGCCTCATCCTACAGGAAGCTGGTGGACAGGATGAGACAGTCAAAGAGTTAAGTTTTTGCAGTTGACGGATAGGGTGCAGGAGTCAAAGGGTTAAATAAATCCGTTGTATATATCATCCCTTTGAGTAGGCTGTTCTTGAGAATCATGACAAGTGTGGTTATTGCATTTCTGCTCGTCTTTCTCCTTCCTTTTTCTGTGTGATGTTTATGTGTAGAAATAGGATTTTGTATATCATCATCATCATCATCAGGTGGCTTGCCGCAAGGCGTTGGCAGTTATGGACTTCCATCTGCCTGTATCTCTTGTTGCCTCAAGCATCTCTTCCACCCTCCTTGTCCCCAGCCATTCTGCAAGTCCGTCTAGTACCTTCTCCCTGGGTCTACCCGGTGCTCTCTTTCCCTCCAGCTTTCCCGTTGTGACCAGGTGTTCCAATTCCCCTTTCCTCATAAAATGGCCTGTAAATGTTGCCTGTCTTTTCCTTATCTTCCTTATGAATGATCTACTTGTGTGTGCCTCCATCAAGACTGTCTCGTTTTGTTTTCTTTGCTGTCCATGGAACTCTCAGCATTCTTTTTAGAAACACATCAGCCAGCTAGTTATCATCATCATCATTTTGTATAAACATCCCCCAAAATCTGCTCGATAAATGGTATTCGCCAAAAAAGCTTACAGATGACCCAATCCTCCAAATAATAATGAAGGGTCCAATCCTTTATTCAAACTTGTGACAAACTCTCCATTCTGACAGACGTGGTGGAGATCTTCCTACAACTTTTCTCCCCATGATACATTCATCAGAGCTTTGGAGTGGTGGGAACTGGCTGACGACATGCTGACTGGTACTTGGTCTGATCAGGTAAGGGAGTGTACAGTGCTGTCCACTTAACCCTTTTCCTACCAAAAAAATAGGTCAGTGCACTAACTATTGACCAAGTAATGTTAGGCGAGAGACTTCAGAAACACTCAAATTACGCCTGTTTTTTGCCATTTTTTGCCGCTTCAAACGTCGTGTATACGCAGAAAGGAAATGACAAGAGTATACTCCCCTTGCCGGAAAAGGATTCACGTCAGCAACGCTGTCATTTTCTATTTATATACTCGAAACTGAAACTACTGTTCAGGTACAAAATCCTCGTGACGCGGTCCACGGAGAGAGAAAGCTGAGTCACGAGGATCTCGTGACGCGGTACGGAATGTGTTAAGGTGCTGCTGTTCAAACAACAGGCTCTCACACACTCATTACAATGTGGCCGAGATATTTTCCAATGACGTCATCTGATTCCACTTACAGTGCTGCTGTTCAAACAACAGGCTCTCACACACGTCATTACAATGTGGCCGAGATATTTTCCAATGACGTCATCTGATTCCACTTACAGTGCTGCTGTTCAAACAACAGGCTCTCACACACGTCATTACAATGTAGCTGAGATATTTTCCAATGACATCATCTCATTTCAGTTTCAATGCTGCTGTTCACACAACAGGCTCTCACACACGTCATTTACAATGTAGCTGAGACATTTTCCAGTGATGTCATCTGATTCCACTTACAGTGCTGCTGTTCACACAACAGGCTCTCACACACGTCATTACAATGTAGCTGAGACATTTTCCAGTGACGTCATCTGATTCCACTTACAGTGCTGCTGTTCAAACAACAGGCTCTCACACACGTCATTACAATGTAGCTGAGACATTTTCCAGTGACGTCATCTGATTCCACTTAGGGGGCTGCTGTTCAAACAACAGGCTCTCACACACGTCATTACAATGTAGCTGAGACATTTCCAGTGACGTCATCTGATTCCACTTACGGGCTGCTGTTCAAACAACAGGCTCTCACACACGTCATTACATGTAGCTGAGATATTTTCCAATGACATCATCTCATTTCCACACTCGTGCTGCTGTTCACACAACAGGCTCTCACACATATCATTACAATGTAGTTGAGATATTTTCCAATGACATCTCATGTCTCTCTCTCGCCAGGATCGCCGTAAAGCCACACTCGATGTCAC
>JAPXFY010005637.1:0-14527 GCA_030674185.1 Monoplex corrugatus
AACAACGCTGCCCCAAAGGATTTTGTTCAAACGTGGGGAGACGAGAATGCGTCATCGATGAGGAACGGAGATTTCGAGAAGGGACGTAGAGGCGAAGAATATCAGACAGATAATCAGGGCCTGTGCCAGAGACAGATGAGAAACAGATTGAAGAAGTTTATATGAATTCTAGATTGTACAGGTAGCCATGCCAGGATTCAGAAGGGGTGTGATATGTTCATGTTTGGGTGACTTGAGAATCAGTCTTGCAGCATTGTTTTGTACTTTTTGGAGCTTTTGAAGCAGAACTTTGGCACGCCTGCAAGAAAAAGCATTCCCATAATCAAGCCTGGATAAAAAAAAGGAACAAACCAGAGTTTTGGTTGCATCTACAGACAGATAGTGGCGGATGGTGCTTATTCTCCTAAGTTCCAGGTATGCTATCCTGCGGGACATTTGATATGTGAGATTTAAAGAAAGGGTCTGATCAAAAATGACACCAAGGTTACGAACAGGGGGAGAAATCTGAATGTCAGCACCATCAATACAGATCGCGTCTGGAAGTGAGGATGTTTTTCAAATTTTGGAGGGAACAGTTAACAAAACTTCTGTTTTTTCTTCATTGAACTGCAGTTTGTTGAGTGTCATCCAAGCCTTTAAATCATATATGCAGTTTTGAGTTACTTTCAATAAACTTGATGGATTTGAGTAATTGGGCTGGACTGATAGAGCTGTGTGTCGTCAGCAAAGCTTTCATGTGATGAGAGTGACGGTTAAACTATCCCAGAGATAGGTGTTGTGTACATGAAAAACAACACGGGTCCCAGCACAGAACCCTGGGGGAACTCCGTATTCCAATCGCGTAGAAAGGTGACAAAAGGCCATTTACAAAGACTTTTTGGTACGCTCACTAAGATAAGACTTTATCCAAGCAAGGACGGTACCTGAATGCCAAAAGAGTATTGCAGTCTAAACAGAAGAATTTCAGGGTCAATCGTATCAAAATGCTGCTGATAGATCAAGAAGAGAAAGAACAGAAATTCTATCATCATCAAGCGATGTGAGAAGATCATTTGCAACTTTTAAGAGGGCATTTCTGTGCTGTGACCTGCTCTATAGGCTGATTGATGTGGGCGAGGAGATTATGGGTCTTAAGATTGGTCAGAAGCTGAGCCAGTACAACTCGTTCAATCATTTTTGGCCAAAAATTTCAAAATTTGAGACGGTCTATAGTTTTTCAAGATGTTGGGATCAAGGAGGGCTTCTTATCAAAGGGCGGATGATGGCTGATTTGTAAGTACTGGGGAAAATACCACTTGAAAGAGAGTCATTAATAATAGAGTTAAAACACGACAAAAGGACATCAAGACAATCAAACAAAAGGTGGGCTGGGACTGAATCAAGTTCACAAGATTTCTGTGGAGAAGCAAGCATGATTTTCCGTACTGCTTCAGTTTTTACACTTTGAAAGAAACAAGGGTTCACCACAGAAAGATTTGTCACTTGCGTGAGGGGAGCCACAAGTTGTAGACACGCCAAGATTGTCACAAATAGTTCTTATCTTTGCACTAAAGAAATCAAAAAATGGAGTGGTAGTTCAGTTGGTGATATAAACAGATGGTAGAGTGGTGTCTGTTTTTTTCCTAAAAGAGTATTTAAAACACCAAACGTTCTTTGGATGTGGCACTTTGGGCAATTTTTGATGAGTAGAATGCTGTTTTAGGGGTCTGTTAGAAGTTTGGGTCATTTGGGGTGTTGGCAGCATTCATAAATGTCTTTGAATACATGAAGCCCAGACTTGAGCCACTGGCGCTCTGCTCTCCGCGTTCCTGCTTTCGTCTTCTCAGCTGGTCACCCACAGCACTGTACCATGGGCACGATGACCGGGAGGTGACCTTGCGTCGTCGGGGCAGGGGCGTGGGTGTCTAGGACTCACGAAGACATCGATCCAGTTGCTCAGCAGATGGTTGAGGTGGTTAAAGTAGAGGCTGGTCTGCAGGTCCTCTTTGAAGGCAGCTAGGTCATGGAAGCCAAGTTCCTCCTCTCAACGTACTTGGGTTTGGGGTCACAGGCTTGGGGATAGACAAGTGGGTGACCACGCAGTAGTGGTCGGGATGGCAAGCTGTAGTCTACAGTGGCTAAATGGAGAAGGGCCTCCTCTTCACGGTGTATGACCCAGTCAAGGATGTACCACTGCGGTGTGTAGGGGTGTTGACATACTGAGTCAGGCTGAAAAGTTTTCAGTACATCAATTTGCTTCGATGTTGAGGGCAGAGAGGGCTGGTCAAATGGAAATGACCCTCACCCGCCAATCAGAAGTTTTCCCTTAAGCCATTGAATGTTCAAGTAAGCTTATAAATTCGTCCATAAAACGTGAGTCTGTCAGTTTGTTTCTTTTTATTTGGAGGAGGACGGTGAGAATGAAGAGATTTAAGTTATGCTGTGGACAGGTGATAATAACATGAACCATTCAAAAGAAAGGTGAGGGAATGGAAGGCGATTTTTACACTAACACTAGAAGAAAGTGAGTCTTTCATAATAAAGGCAATGCCACCACCAAAGCGAAGGCCGAGGAAAGGGAGTGTGTTATAACCTGGGGAGCGAGGCCTTTACATTTCGCTTTATCACCATGCGGACGGAGCCAGGATTCAGTGATGCAGAATAGATCAGAGTCATTATCCAATATAAAAGCGTTAATTGCAGGGATCTTCTCTGGTTTTGCAGCTGACTGAGCATTGAACACACAAACACTGAAGTGTGTTGTCGACGGCGGTTCGTCAAGGACAAGGGGGACCGTAATCAGGTTAGAAAAGTTAACTGGGGCCCACTGTTCTTTTGACCAGCGTATCTGAAAGATGTGATGACGGGGATCAGCTTCTGTTTACGTCTCCCTCCGCGTCGGTACGTTTACGTGGCAAGGCAAGACCGATTTCAAGTTCACGCAGTCGAGAGGTCACAGCAGGGGTCAACGGTTGCCGCATTTCATTGATAGGGGCTGGTCGCGGACATAAACCATGATTGGCCAGATAAAACATTTTGAAAGTTTAATTTTCAGGCCATTTAATATACCTCTGTCTTTCCAGATATTGTTGAGTTGGTCCAATTTTTGATTTGCCATCACGTTCTTATTTTGATGTCTTAAGACCAGGTTCCCTCATCATTTCTTGCAAAACCAAGATAATTCAAAACCTTCAACATCTTCTAAAGGAATTTTATTAATTAAGATGTCTTGATTGTTTTCACTGTCTTTGCCTTTGATATGTAGCACTTTTTGTTTTCTTGGCGTTCAATTTTAGGCCAGCCTTTTTGCCCGCTGCAGCCATCCTTAAGATTTCCTCTACATACTCTTAAATTTACGGGCAGAAACTGCGCAAGAGATTCGCAAGGGTTTGAATAAATTGCATACACATTTGCACAGAACTGGTGGCCCCAGGTTGTTTTAAAGTGTGCACAGTCGTGATGATGATAAGTACTATTTGTCATAAATTTTTAGCTGTGTGATTAATTCGTTGAATAATTCCCTTTGAATTATGTACGCCTTCCCAAAGTATGTTATGTGCAGATGTTGGTATCAATAAGGCGAATTGCTTGCGCCACGGGTGCATCTTAGAGAAAAAAGATGCAATCAGTGTTACTTCGTAAACAAATTTTTGTGATAAATTCTGGAGAAAAGGGAGTACTTTGTGCCCAATGGGTTATTTCATGAAACCCAAGACTTTGCATTTTGGGCTTTGATTGGGGTTTGCGTTAAGGTAAGTAATGGATTAAGGTCACTGGACTAAAAATGAATATGAAACGAGATTTGCCTTTTATCGCGGCATGCGTCTTGGGTGGTTTTAGTGGATATCATTCCTTAGAGCTTGGTGAAAAATCATGTGTCATGGCATTCAAAGATGTTGTGGCGCCTGTTTTTGTGACTGGTTTCCAGCATTTAGCAAAGGGTGAGACTATCTTTGGGTTCCTGTAATATAGCGTATACAAAGTAAACGACTCAATCCTAGTGATAAGGTTACGATTCTGCTGTATATGTAGATCTAGGGATTTTTGGATTACGATAAAGTAACTTCACAGCGGTGTCACCAGTGGAGAACGGGAGAAGAAGAAAATCCGAACTGGGGGAGGGTTAGCTACAAAATCGCCTAGTAAGAACTGGAAGCGTTTAATTAAACGTTTGAAATAAACACTGTAAGTCAAATGGAACATAAATGTTCAAAACAGAAAAAAAAGTGTGTGCCGTCTATTGACGGGAAAAGATGCCTCCCATAAGATCCGTGTGAAAACAAACTGAACGAGATATTATAATAAATGAAAGGGACCAAGGAATCCAGATGAAACAAAAAACTTTGTGTGCAGGTGTGAATTACTAAACGATATTTATTATGCGATGGGCAATGGTACTAGAGTGTGGAATGCTCCTATGTTCAACAAACTAATTTGTTTATTTATCTTTTTGCCCCAATATTCTGAAACATCTGGGTTTAGTGTCCGCTCATAGTTGTTGGTAAACAAGATATCAAAGACATCATTTTTGATGTTGTTGTTTGGATATCATCTTATTTATCAAATGTAAACCAGATACTGGAGACTCCACTTGGTGGTTAGTTGCTTGGATGTAGACTCCAGTTGGTGGTTTCTCGGATATCGACACATTTACCAAATCTTGTTTGTTTTATTCTTGTTTTATGCACTATAAACTATAGCTCTATAATCAGGCCGAGGGGAAATGATGTACCTAGTGCCCGTTGATAGTTTTTGAAGATAGATTAACCTTTAGTGTCTCGTTAGCTTGTTGTTAGAGCGCCATGCTCTTAAACGTAGGGGTCGTTGGTTCAATTCTCGGGCAGGCCATGATGTCAGTGGACTGAATGGTTCCTTTGATGTAGTCAGGAGCTCAGAATCTGATATCTTGAGTTCAGTCCCGGCTGCAACATTAAAAATTGGCCTGTTTGTGCTGCCACCTTAGTGTTTCCACCTTCTGGTGGTGTCAGCTTAGTATTTCAAAGGTCTTTGCGCCACAAAAACTATTGAAGCAATAAACTAGCGAACTGTAACTATGAACTATGTAACAAATTATAAATACCTAGCTATTGAACTTTTTGAAAAGTGTGTGTGTGTGTGTGTGGTGTGTGGTGTGTGTGTGTGTGGGTGTGTGTGTGTGTGTGTGTGTGTGTGTGTGTGTGTGTGGCGTGTGTGTGTGTGTGTGTGTTTTTGTGTATGTGTGTGTTTATGTATTTAGCATAGTTTTTTTCCTATTTCAATTTTTCGTGTTTTCTGTAGATTTCAATACCATGTTTGTTAGTTTGATTCCACTGTCATTATTTTGTCGCTGTTGTTTGAATATGAAAGAAAAACAAACAAAAGAAAACAAAAGCAAAGAAAGAAGCACACAAACACAAGTAAGTATTCCGTTTCGCACGTCGCTTTCTTCAACAACGCAACAGGAAAGATAGAGGGAAAAAGAACATCAGGTAGACTTTGGAGAACATTTTAGTCAGGCTTGTGGAGTGGGTGGGGACAATGAGGCTAGAAAATATGCTTACAGCGACAAAAGAAAAATTCGTATGGCAGGGTCATGATCGCTAACGTCATGCACATAATGATGATGATATGTTGCAGACTAGAAGTAAGTGAAGACATAAAGTCAGGAATCCATAGCTCTATGAAAAGTGCAAGATGCCTGCAAAAGCATCAAAGAATTGTGTGCCCTTTCTGCCCTTTCTGCCTTCCGTCCCCAAACGCACATTGTTAACAATGGCGAGAACAATAGCAGCAACGCTGAAGGAAAGCATAGACTATATAAAGCTGAGAAATACTTGGAGCAAACAGAATGACTCAGAGATTTAACCAGTGGTACGCAATGGTTTTAAGTGCTATTGCGTTCGTGATGTATGATCCGTTGTACTTATACTCTCCATTTCCTTATTCAGCAGTCCCACAGTGTTCCCCACCAACGTCCACGCTCTCTCCCAAACACTATCATTTCCTCCACATTCCCTTAATAAAAGTTCTCCATGTGATCAACTGTACTCGATAACTGGTGTGCGACGTGCATCGAGGTCTTTTTCGCATTATATGACGTAGAGAAAATGAGTCTTTCTTTATGGCTTCCCTGCCTGCAAACTTGTCCACTACTTCTTTTTTCAAGTAAAAGGGCTTTGCTCATTCAAGAGGACATGCAATCCTAAAAGGGCAAAAAGCGGAAAATCCCTTTAAAAGATAATTGAAAAAGTTTATTTTTTTAGAGCCTGTTTTTCCCCCTGCAAAATCATAATGTTTTTAGGGGTTCATCTTTTTCGGGCATGCGCTTGGTTTCTTTAAAGTTTTTAGATAGGTTGGGGAAATGAAAAAAAAAAAAAAAACTTTCCAGCACAAAAAAAACGCCCCCCGAATACTTTTGGGGGCCGAAATTTAACTATTCCCCATGCTTTTAAATAAGCATTTTTCCCCAATAAAAGCGAAAACAAACAGACCTTTGATAGACAAAAACTTGCCTCTGTAAAAGTACCATTTTAACGGCGTAAGGGCCAACATTTCGGGCAAAAATTTTTCCCATAAAAGCGAAAACCCAATAAGGGATTCTCAAGATAAAAAAAAAAAAAAAACCAACCTCTGTAAAAAGTACAAATTTATTAGAATATTTGGCAAAAGTTCCAGCAGGGAAAGTTTTCATAGCCCACTTGCCTGGTTATCTTACTTAGGGGAAATTTTTTAAATTTCCCGGGCATATAACTGAATTTAAAAGTCAAAATGCAAAATTTAAAAAAAAAAATATTTGCCCATTAAAATATTTGAATAGACTCCCCTTGACGAAACCCCAGGACTTTTTTTAACCGGTTTTCTCATACAACTTGTATTTTTTATCCCTTTTTTGCCCTTTTCGTGTGTGCTTGACAGCCACTGGCCAAAAATCTGCTCTTGTCAAAATTTTTTTGTCATATGAAATAACCCTTTCCCATTCCTTTTCTTACCCACTGGACGAGGCTGCAGGGAATTTTTAGTCCCGTTTTTATTATCCTTTTGTTTGGTGTCGTGTTTTGTATGTGACCGTGCGTTCGCACTTGACAAAGGCTATTTTGGCCGAAAAGTTGCGCTTGTTTTGTTTTGTTTTGTTGGACACGCGCTTATATGGTTTTTTTGTTTTTCTGGTTCCTTTTTCCCTTGGGCGGGCACCCAAAACTCGTTTTGGATTTTTTTTTCCATTCTTTTTTGGGCGTTTTTCTGGTATCAAAAATGAAAGATGCTATGAGCCAAAAATGTATGGCCCTTTAACCAAAACGTTTGTTCCTACCCCCCTCTATTTGTAAATGGGACTGATTCATAGGGGGGGGCTAACGCAGGGGTTTTAAAAAGAAAAGACCTTTTTCAGTGCCTTTTTCATTCTCCCCAAAAGGGGGAGAAAACCCATAACTACAACAAACGAAACTTAAAGAAAAAAAAAAGGTCTTTCGCTCTCTCCCCTCTCTCTCCCCTTTTTCTCTCTGCCTCTCTCTCTCTCTGTTTCTCTTTTGTCGCCCTGTCTGTCTGTCTCTGTCTCTCTATCTCCCCTCTGTCTCCTGTCTGCCCTGCCCTCTTTCTGTTTGTCTCCCCTGTCTGTCGTCTGTCTCTGCCCTTTTTCTCTCTCTCTCTCTGTGCCCTTCTGTCGCCCTGTCTGTCTGCCCTTCCCCTCTCTCTCTCTCTCTCTCTTCTCTCCCCTCCCCCTCTCTCTCTCTCTCTCTCTCCTCTCTCTCTCTCTCTCTCCATAGTTTTCCCTATTTGCAGAGAGAAAAAATTCCATGACAATGATTCCCAACTAAACCGAAAGGGAAAGGGGTTTGGATATTTTTAGAGACAGGGACTCAAAATCTAATGTCTCAACTTCAATTCCCCAAATCCACCACATTACAATCTTGTCTGTTTCGCTCCCATTAATGACCTTGCAAAGAAGAAAGGGTTTTTTTTTTTAAAAAGTTTTTTTTCGCTTTTTCAGGAGGTTTTCCCTGAAAGAAGAGAGAGAATCAGACAGAGAAGAAAGAAAGACGGGGCAGACAGACAGAGAGGCAGACTGGCAAACAGAGAGACCCAAAAAACAGGGGGGACAGGCAGGCAGGGAGGGAGACAGGCAGACAACAGTTTAGAGAACAGAAACAGAGAGAGAGAGACCCGAAAAAAGAGAGGAGAGAGAGAAAAAAGGAAGAGAGGGGAGAGAGAGAACAGACAGACAGAGAGAAAAAAGTCGTCAGACAATAGATGGACAAAAATCGAGACACAGAAAAGAAAAAAAAAATACAGAGAAAGAGAGAGGGAAAAGGGAGAGGGGAGGGAAGGGGAGAGAGAGAAGGAAAGGGGGGAGGGGCACAAAGAGAGGAGATATGTTTTTAGAAAGTTAATTTTGGGTTTTCTGCAGATGTTTCATTAACAAATTTTGCCTTTTTTTTAAGCCCAAAAGTCACATATTGTTCCTGAAACATGAAGTATTCAGGTTTGCATCAAAGGGAGCTGATTATTCCTGGGATTCATTTCATTTTCGTAAAAAAAAAAACAAAAATGAAATAAAAAGAAGGGAAAATTTAAATAAATTATCATACAAGTCAAAGAATAAAATACCCTTCTTTTGCTTTTTGCCACTAAACCCCCCAAAATTAAAAAATAGAATTGCTTTTTCACTATCGTCGAAAATGAAAAATTTAAAAATTTGTTCCTCTTTTTTTCTGACTCTGTCCGTGTCCGTCTCTGTCTGTCTTTTTGTTGATGCCCTGTCTGGTCCCGCTGTCGTCGTCTGTCTTTCTTTCTTTCTGTCTGTCTGATCCCCATCTCTCTGTCTCTGTCCCCTCTCTTTGTCTCTGTCTTCCTGTCTATCTGTCTGTTTCTCTATACCCGTCTGTCTGTCTGTCTCTCTGTCTCTGTCTGTTTTTTCTGCTGTCTCTCTCTCTCTTATGTGTTTTTTTTGTGTGTGTGGGGAGATAGAGAGAGAGAGAGAGAAGAGAGAGAAGGGGTGTGTGTGTGTTTTGTGTGTGTATTTTGTGTGTGTGGTGGTGTTTTAGGTTATTGTTTCCTTTTAGGTTTGAGAAACTTTCACACAAAATAAAGTTTGGGGTGTAATAGCTTTAGGAGTATATTTCGCCACCAAACATATGTACAAAATTTTGGGGGAAAGGAAAATTTTTTTAAAATTTTAAAACTGTAAAAAAAAAATAACAACAAAAAACCCAAAAAAAACTTTTGTAATGTGGCGGTATATATGGCGCAGAATATAGCACCGAAAAAGCATACCCAAAGCCAAAAAAAAAAAACAAAACCAAAAACGTAAAACAGAAAAAGAAATTGGAGTGCAAGTTCATTAAAACTCGCAATTTCCCAGTGTTTGTAAAGTATGAAAATGTGGAGGGGTGTGGGGTGTGCGTGCGTGCGCGCGCGCGCGTGTGTGTGTGTGGGGTGTGTGTGTGTGTGCGTGTGCCGCGTGGGGCGTGCACGTAGGGTTTTTGTATGAGGGGTGTGAAATGTTTTTTGCGTGCGTGTGTGTGTGTGTATTGTGTGTGTGTGTGTGGGGTGTGTGTTAGTGTACTTTTCGTTGTGGGTATGCACATGCGTGTATTTTGTGCGTGAGTGTGTGTGTACATGTGTGGGGGGGTTTTTGTGTATTTTGTGTTTTTTGCGTGTGTGTGTGGGGCTAACAAATATATATTTATATATATATATGTATGTATATAAATTATATGTGTGTGTGTTTTATGTGTGGGTGTGGGGTTTTGGGGTGTGTGTGTGTGTGTTTGTGTGTGCGTGTGGGGTAAAAAAGTTGGTGTTTTTGCGTGGGTATATTTTTTTCGGGCCCCAGTTTTTTTCATGTCATGACCTTAAGCACTAACACAAAAAGGCTATGGTGGTCCAAAAAGCTATTTATTGCCACATCAAAACGTGAAAACCTGAAGGAAACTGTGCAAATGTTGAAAAAAAAAAAAGTCGGGGCTCCATGACAAAAATGTGACATAGGAAATGGGGCTAAAAAAAACCAAACACACAAACAAACATACAAACGAATAATAAAGGGAAGAAAATAAAAAAACCCCCTGTGCCAGTTCAATGCTTTAAAGTACAAAAAATATGTTACATTCTATCTAAAATCCGTTTAAAACCCATCTTGACCTTCCCTTTTTCTCTCTTTAAGTTCAATTCTTTGAAAATTGAAAAGAAAATTTAAAAATTCTACTTAAACTCTAATTGATCATTTTGACCTACCAGTTTTTCTGTGTGGGTTCAATTCTTTAAAAGTAGAAAAAAAAACACGAAAATTTCTACTTGAAATCACGTTGAATTTTTTTGACCAAAAACTGTTTCAGTCTAACAAAACAAATCTCCGTTTCTTTTTTGCTATTTCAAAAGAAGCTCCAACACTTATAGAGAATAAATCAGAGTTTTAGTGGCCCGTTTCTTACGTTCCACTGCCTGAAGCGTGTACAAATAAAATTTCTAAAAAGATAAGACGGTTTTTCTTTTAAGTTTTCAAACCCGACTTAAAACGTTATCGCTTTCCCCTTTTCTGCTTTCCAAAAAAAATTTCTAAAGAATAAAAGGCTTTTTGACCCACATTCATGCTGGAGATTCTATTGAGGGAAAGTGGGGGGCATTGGGCCCTTGAATTTTTTGTTATTTATTTACATAACCATAGAATACTACTGAAAAAAATATGACAATTTTGATAACTGGGTTGAAGTTGAACAGAGAGTTGCTTCCCCCACGCTTAGACTTTTGGTAAGCAAATTTTGCTTTGAAACCCAAAAAATGTTTTGAACATATTGACAGAAAAATCTAATTTTTTCTACTGACGAATCTATGTTCATTGTCACTGACAATGTCCCCAAAATTTTTTGTTTGCTTAAGGGTTTCTTTTCCCTTTTTTCCCTTTTATTTCATGATAAACGAATGCCTCGACAGCAGTTGTTTTCCTTAATTTGATCGAGTGGAAAAAGAGACACAGGTTTTAATTACTTTGTAAATAGAAAATTATATAAAGTTTTTTCCTGTTTCAGGGCCCTTTTCCTGGGGCCTCCAAAAAATTTGCTGGCGCTGCTGAAAACATTCAACGGTCATATTTTTAAGCAGGATTCCCGGATCTCCATACAAGAATAATCAAAAAACCCTGCGGGATTTCAAATTAATTTTACTGCTCCCCTTACTAGGTAAAAAAACTTTAATAGGAAGAACAGAACCACCAAATCACCCACTTCCTTTAAATGGACGAGAAGGGAAAATGTCCTCCTACTAATAAAATGTTTGTAATGCATTCATGTGGTATCTTTATCCCTACGGGAAAAGGGTTTTTCAAAATGTTTTTTCTCTTTTTACAGGAAAACGGGGGGGGGAGGGGGAGAGAAAACAGAGCGAAAGAAAGAAAGAGAGAGACAGAGAGAAATAGAGAGAGAATCAGAAAGAGAACAGCGACAGAGAGAGACAAAGGGAAAGAGAGAGAGACTCACCAGACGCAGAAAGAATTCTAAGTTCAGAACATTTTCAAACTCAAGTGTGGTAGCATTAAATCTCATTGGGCCTTTTTTATGCAGCCAGAACTGGCTACTTTGTACACACAACATAAACATATTAAGACCAGGTGAAGGATAACACACACACACACACATACATACACACCAACACCACACACACACACACACCAACACACACACACACACACACAAAACAACAACACACACACCAACATACACACACACACACACACACACACACACACACACACACACACACACACACACACACCCCACACACACAATCTGACCCAAATTAAAACATGAAGTGTAATGAGATATTGACTTTCATCTATGTCAATAGGTCATGCATTTTATGAAAACACGAGACACAATGCTGACACATGTGTAGCATATACTTGTCAAACCTCTTACAATGACAACAATAACAATAATATAATAAAGGGACAATGATAGTGAAGGAAGTTCGAATGAAGAAGAATCAGGGGGGTGGGGGTGGAGACATGGTCCACTAATACATTGATGAAATTAGATGAGACAGAACACACTATACTACCACACAAGCTATAACAATAATTGCTTAAAAAACGTAGATTTCCTTTCCTTTCCTATTCTATTTGCACCCTCATAAATCCCATACCTCAGTCCAATAAAGCAATTGAAACACTACGTTCAACACCAGTGAGCTCCTTTGAAAAACAGATTACCTCCAAAGGAGAGCCAATCTAGTGAAGAGAAATACTCAGAGACACTCCAGTTGGTGTGCACGACCATGCAGACATAGGCAGCCAGCAAGTCAGCATGCGTCAAACACGAGGTGTCTGAAGTACCATCCCCTGGATTGTGACACCCATCATAGATAAGTGGGCAGGTACACTGAGGTTGAACAATAGCCTGCCATTTGAATTGGGGGTAGACAATGTAGTGTGATAGTGTGAATAGGCAACGAAAAAAGGTTTAGCTTCACTTCAGCTTCCTGAATGGGGTAAGAACAACAATTGTGAAGGTAAAGTATATCTTTGTAGAAAAGAAAGAAGGTGGAGGATCAGGCTATGCTGCATACGTCCTTTTCCTCTCATTACACTTTTTCCCCATATTCTTGTTTTGCTTTGATGTTGGTTTTGTTTGTTTGTTTGTTCTCTTTTTATCCTAATCACTTTGAGAAAAATTGTAGCTACAAGTTGTCCAAATTTGTAAATGATTCTCTGATTGGATAGAACTGGTTGTTATAATTCTTAATGAGCTCGCTCTCCCTCTCTCACACTCTCTCTTTCGTTCTCTCTCTCTCCCTCTTTCTCTCCATCTCTCCACTCTTTCTTCATCTCTCCACTCTCTCTCTTTTTCTGCCAAACAAGCTGTTGAGTGACTGACGTTATTTCAGTCTATATAAAAAAATCTTGCTTTTAAATACAGGTGAGCGTTTAAAAAAGTGTACTGTTATTTCAGTTTATAAAATGCAAAGCGTACATCTCTTGGTATGAAAGAGTGAGTGCCTCATGTTTCATTATGAGGGCATGTACCAATTGAAAGTTAATACAAACTGTAGCCATGCTAAGAACTGCACATCGTGAACAGACTTTAAACTAGGGTGCACCCATTTAGACCTACATTGTAATTGTGAAGATTGCTGCGCAGTTGCTGGTGTTGCTTTTGTCGCAGCTGTTGCTGCTGTTGCTGCTACTGCTGATATATGTTATCATTATCTCATCATCATTATCATCATCAGTAGCAGCAGCACTAGCAGCAGCAGCGGTAGTACTGGTAGTAGCGATACGTTTTTTTTAATCTGAAAATAAAATAAATAGCAATAAATAACAAAGAACAAATAAGGGGTGAGAAACACACAAGAACAGAGACAAACAGACAGACAGACAGACAGAGACAGAGACAGAGCTATTCTATTTGCACCCTCATAAATCCATACCTCAGTCCGGTAAAGTAATCAAAGCACTACGTTCAACACCAGTGAGCTCCTTTGAAAATAGATTACTCCAAAGGACAGCCAATCTAGTGGAAGAGAAATATTCAGAGACACTCCACTTGGTGTGCACTACCATGCAGATATAGGCATCCAGCAAGTCAGCATGCATCAAAACACGAGGTGTCTGAAGTACCATCCCCTGGGTTGTCACAGCCATCATGCATAAGTGGGCAGGTCCGCAGAGGTTGAACAATAGCCTAGCCATTTGAATTGGGGAATGGCAACGTAGCGTGATAGTGTGAATGGGCCACGAAAAAGGTTTAACCCCATTTAGCTTCCTCAGTGGAGTAAAACAACAATTGCGAAGGTAAAGTATGTCACTGAAGGTCAAGTTATACTGCATATACACTTTTCATCGGTTTACATTTTCCCTATTCTTCTTGCCTCGCTTTGGTTTTTCATTTTCTTTATATATTTGTTGTCTTTGTTATCTTAATCTGGTAATTGTAAATATGTCCATAATTTAAAATGATTTTCTGTGATTTGATGGCATCAGTTGTTATTTTGATGAACCATCTCTCTTTCTGTCTCTGTGCCGCTCTGTCTTTCTGTCCCTCTGCTCTGTCTCTGTCTCTGTGTCTGTCTCTGTCTGTCTGTCTATCTGTCTGTCTGTCTGTCTGTCTCTCTTCCCCCCTCTCTCTCTCTGTCTCTCTTCGTCTCCGTCTGTTGTTCTCCCTCTGTCTGTCTGTCTATATATCCATCTCTCTTTGTCTCTCTCTCTCTCTCTCTCTCTCTCTTCTCTCTCTCTCTCTCTCTCTCTCTCTCACTCTTTCTCTTCCTTCCTCTCATTATACATATATATGTACGGATACTCAGAATACTACGAATAATCAGAAATATGACTTGGGAACAAACAGCTGCAATGAGAATAAAAAACGATATAAGCTCTTTCCAAAACATCAAAACAGAGTCAGACAGGTTGTGTTTTGTCACCAGATTGCTTTCACTTTACAAACGAAAACATCATGAGAAAGCTAGAGGAAGACCCGGATTAAAGGTTGGAGGAAAAAATATAACAAAAATTCGATTGCAGATGACGCCGTGTAATTGCAGAAGGGTGAAAGGGGCCCCCAAAACCCTTTTGAAATTTTTC
>JAPXFY010005638.1:0-14524 GCA_030674185.1 Monoplex corrugatus
TGTTTTCCAGTGCAATTGTTGTGATGCATTCATTTGTAAAAGTTGCAGTTCAGGAAGGAAACCAAATGATGATATGAGAACCTGACTTTGGACATGATTGATGTGCTGAAGTTGAAGTGTTTGTCTTCACACAATGAAGCTGCTGAGTATGTGTTTATACATCAGAGCACTGAAAACGTGGACATGGAATTTGGGATGAAAACTGATCTGAAATGCTAATGATCATTTGGACTAAAAAGTGTTGTAGTCTGGTTGTTGGTTTGAAAAGAATCTGAAGAAAGCAGGTACTGAGATCATGATGTGAGCTGCATTGTGGGAAGTTGGCTTTGGGTTTGATCTGCTCCTGAGTAAGAGCAAAAGTATTGTTTCACTTGATAGTGTTATTTTGGCAAAAGAGGTACGAATATGTTAGTGTGTGTGGAGATTGCTGGCAGGACAGTGGTGGACAGTTTGCAAGAGTGTTTTTGATCTTAAATCAGCTAGCTGGTTGGAAGTTGATATAGAAAATGGAGGTATCTTCCCGATTCCTTTGTGATATGATTAGTGTGTGTAATGATGGAGAGATGACGTAAGTGTTAAAGTGTTTGTGTGTGTGTTGTGTGTGTGTGTGTGTGTGTGTGGTGTGTGTGTGTGTGTGTGTGTGTTGTGTGTGTGTGTGTGTGTTTACAGTTGTGCCTTTGAAACCCAGTATCAGCAGTAGCACTTCTGGTTCTGAAGAAGACACGGTGAGTTTTACCTTGACCTGCACACCTGCTTCTTCTGGGACCCTTACAAGTGTGACATACACCTGGACCATCGATGGTCAAGACCAGAGTTCACCAACTACCCAGACTCTGTCACAGGTAGCTGACATCAATGCCATTCCCACCTATACATGTAAGCTGTCAGTAGATGGAGGCACAGACTATTCAGCTGTCAGCGATCCCTTTACTCCTACAGGTGGGCCATTTTACTTGACTGCTTATTCAGTAGACAAGTGCATGCATCTGTTTTTACATGGATGCCTGACTTGATAGTCTCAAAGAAACTAAGCTCTCTGTCCATAGATTGTGAGCATAGTTGTTCAGTCTTGCAATGGATCATAGATTGTGAGCATAGTTGTTCAGTCTTGCAATGGCTTACTTGATGTGTGATATTCAAAGATTGTCTCTGTTGGGATGATGAAATGGTCAAATGTTTATTTCTTTTACTGAGCTGGCTACTCATGTATTCAAGAAAAGGCATGGATATATATATATATGTATGTAGACATGTGTGTGTGAGTGTGAGTGAGTTAGTGAATGTGTGTGTCGTGTGTTTGTATGTGTGTGTGTCTGTTTATGTGATGTTGTGTGTGGTGTGTGTGTGTGTGTGTGTGTGTGTGTGTGTGTGTGGTGTGTGTGTGTGTGTGTGTGTGTGTGTGTGTGTGTGTGTGAGCGCCCTGACACGTTTGACTTGGTTTCTGTTGTAGGTCTGGAGGATTACATATTTGATATTGGTTGTTGTTGTGGAATGGTGTATTTGTCTGTGGATAGTAAGACAACAAGAATATATGTGGCACTGAGAAATAGAGGCGTTCATTGTTACAAGCATCCGAGCAATTAGTTGTTGAGGTTGTGGTGAAAAAAACGGATCTTTTGTTTTTGAGTGTAGCTTATGGTACATGAGGACTGAAACTTGCTATGAAGGCAGTATGACTGTGATGATGAAATTGAGGAGTGTTGTATGAGCACGTTTGGATGGGCTAAAGTGATGAAATTGATGTTTATTTTGTGAATGCGTTTGGAGTGGAGAAAAGTGTTGTTTGTTGGGTGTATAGAGAGGCTTATTGTCAGAAAGTATAGCTTAAGCAGTGGGACAGTTGAGTACTAGGGCTACGAGCGCAGTAGAGCTGGGAGAAAATTGCAGTTGTTAATATTATGCAGTAATGGTGCCCAATGAGTAATGGATTAACTAATTGTATTTCATTGTGTCTTGATGCAGTGAAACCCCTAAGGCCAACTGTTAGCGGGGTGTTCAGTTTGGAAGAGAATGGACAGACAGAACTGAGCTGTACGACTGGTTCTACGTTTTCTTCAAGTACTGAAAGCTATCAGTGGTACAAGAATACAATCTTAATCAGTGGGGCCAGCACAGCAACATACTCGATATCTTCTGTGAGCCTGAGTGAGGATGGCGACGTTTACGCTTGTCGAGTAACCTATAATGGACAGCAATCTGAAGACAGCAGCAATAGTATCACATTGACAGGTAAGTGTTTGTGGACTGGTTTAGGTAAGGTGCGTGAGAGTTTTATTTTTCATTGTTGTTTTCCAGTGCAATTGTTGTGATGCATTCATTTGTAAAAGTTGCAGTTCAGGAAGGAAACCAAATGATGATATGAGAACCTGACTTTGGACATGATTGATGTGCTGAAGTTGAAGTGTTTGTCTTCACACAATGAAGCTGCTGAGTATGTGTTTATACATCAGAGCACTGAAAACGTGGACATGGAATTTGGGATGAAAATGGATCTGAAATGCTAATGATCATTTGGACTAAAAAGTGTTGTAGTCTGGTTGTTGGTTTGAAAAGAATCTGAAGAAAGCAGGTACTGAGATCATGATGTGAGCTGCATTGTGGGAAGTTGGCTTTGGGTTTGATCTGCTCCTGAGTAAGAGCAAAAGTATTGTTTCACTTGATAGTGTTATTTTGGCAAAAGAGGTACGAATATGTTAGTGTGTGTGGAGATTGCTGGCAGGACAGTGGTGGACAGTTTGCAAGAGTGTTTTTGATCTTAAATCAGCTAGCTGGTTGGAAGTTGATATAGAAAATGGAGGTATCTTCCCGATTCCTTTGTGATATGATTAGTGTGTGTAATGATGGAGAGATGACGTAAGTGTTAAAGTGTGTGTGTGTGTGTGTGTGTGTGTGTGTGTGTGTGTGTGTGTGTGTGTGTGTGTGTGTGTGTGTGTGTGTGTGTGTGTGTGTTTACAGTTGTGCCTTTGAAACCCAGTATCAGCAGTAGCACTTCTGGTTCTGAAGAAGACACGGTGAGTTTTACCTTGACCTGCACACCTGCTTCTTCTGGGACCCTTACAAGTGTGACATACACCTGGACCATCGATGGTCAAGACCAGAGTTCACCAACTACCCAGACTCTGTCACAGGTAGCTGACATCAATGCCATTCCCACCTATACATGTAAGCTGTCAGTAGATGGAGGCACAGACTATTCAGCTGTCAGCGATCCCTTTACTCCTACAGGTGGGCCATTTTACTTGACTGCTTATTCAGTAGACAATGTGCATGCATCTGTTTTTACATGGATGCCTGACCTTGATAGTCTCAAAGAAACTAAGCTCTCTGTCCATAGATTGTGAGCATAGTTGTTCAGTCTTGCAATGATCTGATTGTGAGCAAGTTGTTCAGTCTTGCAATGGCTTACTTGATGTGTGATATTCAAAGATTGTCTCTGTTGGATGATGAAATGGTCAAATGTTTATTTCTTTTACTGAGCTGGCTACTCATGTATTCAAGAAAAGGCATGGATATATATATATATTATGTAGACATGTGTGTGTGAGTGTGAGTGAGTTAGTGAATGTGTGTGTGTCGTGTGTGTTTGTATGTGTGTGTGTCTGTTTATGTGAGTGTGTGTGTGTGTGTGTGTGTGTGTTGTGTGTGTGTGTGTGTGTGTGTGTGTGTGTGTGTGTGTGTGGTGTGTGTGTGTGTGAGCGCCCTGACACGTTTGACTTGGTTTCTGTTGTAGGTCTGGAGGATTACATATTTGATATTGGTTGTTGTTGTGGAATGGTGTATTTGTCTGTGGATAGTAAGACAACAAGAATATATGTGGCACTGAGAAATAGAGGCGTTCATTGTTACAAGCATCCGAGCAATTAGTTGTTGAGGTTGTGGTGAAAAAAATGGATCTTTTGTTTTTGAGTGTAGCTTATGGTACATGAGGACTGAAACTTGCTATGAAGGCAGTATGACTGTGATGATGAAATTGAGGAGTGTTGTATGAGCACGTTTGGATGGGCTAAAGTGATGAAATTGATGTTTATTTTGTGAATGCGTTTGGAGTGGAGAAAAGTGTTGTTTGTTGGGTGTATAGAGAGGCTTATTGTCAGAAAGTATAGCTTAAGCAGTGGGACAGTTGAGTACTAGGGCTACGAGCGCAGTAGAGCTGGGAGAAAATTGCAGTTGTTAATATTATGCAGTAATGGTGCCCAATGAGTAATGGATTAACTAATTGTATTTCATTGTGTCTTGATGCAGTGAAACCCCTAAGGCCAACTGTTAGCGGGTGTTCAGTTTGGAAGAGAATGGACAGACAGAACTGAGCTGTACGACTGGTTCTACGTTTTCTTCAAGTACTGAAAGCTATCAGTGGTACAAGAATACAATCTTAATCAGTGGGGCCAGCACAGCAACATACTCGATATCTTCTGTGAGCCTGAGTGAGGATGGCGACGTTTACGCTTGTCGAGTAACCTATAATGGACAGCAATCTGAAGACAGCAGCAATAGTATCACATTGACAGGTAAGTGTTTGTGGACTGGTTTAGGTAAGGTGCGTGAGAGTTTTATTTTTCATTGTTGTTTTCCAGTGCAATTGTTGTGATGCATTCATTTGTAAAAGTTGCAGTTCAGGAAGGAAACCAAATGATGATATGAGAACCTGACTTTGGACATGATTGATGTGCTGAAGTTGAAGTGTTTGTCTTCACACAATGAAGCTGCTGAGTATGTGTTTATACATCAGAGCACTGAAAACGTGGACATGGAATTTGGGATGAAAACTGATCTGAAATGCTAATGATCATTTGGACTAAAAAGTGTTGTAGTCTGGTTGTTGGTTTGAAAAGAATCTGAAGAAAGCAGGTACTGAGATCATGATGTGAGCTGCATTGTGGGAAGTTGGCTTTGGGTTTGATCTGCTCCTGAGTAAGAGCAAAAGTATTGTTTCACTTGATAGTGTTATTTTGGCAAAAGAGGTACGAATATGTTAGTGTGTGTGGAGATTGCTGGCAGGACAGTGGTGGACAGTTTGCAAGAGTGTTTTTGATCTTAAATCAGCTAGCTGGTTGGAAGTTGATATAGAAAATGGAGGTATCTTCCCGATTCCTTTGTGATATGATTAGTGTGTGTAATGATGGAGAGATGACGTAAGTGTTAAAGTGTGGTGTGTGTGTGTGTGTGTGTGTGTGTGTGTGTGTGTGTGTGTGTGTGTGTGTGTGTGTGTGTGTGTGTGTGTTTACAGTTGTGCCTTTGAAACCCAGTATCAGCAGTAGCACTTCTGGTTCTGAAGAAGACACGGTGAGTTTTACCTTGACCTGCACACCTGCTTCTTCTGGGACCCTTACAAGTGTGACATACACCTGGACCATCGATGGTCAAGACCAGAGTTCACCAACTACCCAGACTCTGTCACAGGTAGCTGACATCAATGCCATTCCCACCTATACATGTAAGCTGTCAGTAGATGGAGGCACAGACTATTCAGCTGTCAGCGATCCCTTTACTCCTACAGGTGGGCCATTTTACTTGACTGCTTATTCAGTAGACAATGTGCATGCATCTGTTTTTACATGGATGCCTGACTTGATAGTCTCAAAGAAACTAAGCTCTCTGTCCATAGATTGTGAGCATAGTTGTTCAGTCTTGCAATGGATCATAGATTGTGAGCATAGTTGTTCAGTCTTGCAATGGCTTACTTGATGTGTGATATTCAAAGATTGTCTCTGTTGGGATGATGAAATGGTCAAATGTTTATTTCTTTTACTGAGCTGGCTACTCATGTATTCAAGAAAAGGCATGGATATATATATATATGTATGTAGACATGTGTGTGTGAGTGTGAGTGAGTTAGTGAATGTGTGTGTCGTGTGTTTGTATGTGTGTGTCTGTTGTATGTTGTTGTGTGTGTGTGTGTGTGTGTGTGTGGTGTGTGTGTGTGTGTGTGTGTGTGTGTGTGTGTGTGTGTGTGTGTGTGTGTGTGTGTGTGTGTGTGGAGCGCCCTGACACGTTTGACTTGGTTTCTGTTGTAGGTCTGGAGGATTACATATTTGATATTGGTTGTTGTTGTGGAATGGTGTATTTGTCTGTGGATAGTAAGACAACAAGAATATATGTGGCACTGAGAAATAGAGGCGTTCATTGTTACAAGCATCCGAGCAATTAGTTGTTGAGGTTGTGGTGAAAAAAATGGATCTTTTGTTTTTGAGTGTAGCTTATGGTACATGAGGACTGAAACTTGCTATGAAGGCAGTATGACTGTGATGATGAAATTGAGGAGTGTTGTATGAGCACGTTTGGATGGGCTAAAGTGATGAAATTGATGTTTATTTTGTGAATGCGTTTGGAGTGGAGAAAAGTGTTGTTTGTTGGGTGTATAGAGAGGCTTATTGTCAGAAAGTATAGCTTAAGCAGTGGGACAGTTGAGTACTAGGGCTACGAGCGCAGTAGAGCTGGGAGAAAATTGCAGTTGTTAATATTATGCAGTAATGGTGCCCAATGAGTAATGGATTAACTAATTGTATTTCATTGTGTCTTGATGCAGTGAAACCCCTAAGGCCAACTGTTAGCGGGGTGTTCAGTTTGGAAGAGAATGGACAGACAGAACTGAGCTGTACGACTGGTTCTACGTTTTCTTCAAGTACTGAAAGCTATCAGTGGTACAAGAATACAATCTTAATCAGTGGGGCCAGCACAGCAACATACTCGATATCTTCTGTGAGCCTGAGTGAGGATGGCGACGTTTACGCTTGTCGAGTAACCTATAATGGACAGCAATCTGAAGACAGCAGCAATAGTATCACATTGACAGGTAAGTGTTTGTGGACTGGTTTAGGTAAGGTGCGTGAGAGTTTTATTTTTCATTGTTGTTTTCCAGTGCAATTGTTGTGATGCATTCATTTGTAAAAGTTGCAGTTCAGGAAGGAAACCAAATGATGATATGAGAACCTGACTTTGGACATGATTGATGTGCTGAAGTTGAAGTGTTTGTCTTCACACAATGAAGCTGCTGAGTATGTGTTTATACATCAGAGCACTGAAAACGTGGACATGGAATTTGGGATGAAAACTGATCTGAAATGCTAATGATCATTTGGACTAAAAAGTGTTGTAGTCTGGTTGTTGGTTTGAAAAGAATCTGAAGAAAGCAGGTACTGAGATCATGATGTGAGCTGCATTGTGGGAAGTTGGCTTTGGGTTTGATCTGCTCCTGAGTAAGAGCAAAAGTATTGTTTCACTTGATAGTGTTATTTTGGCAAAAGAGGTACGAATATGTTAGTGTGTGTGGAGATTGCTGGCAGGACAGTGGTGGACAGTTTGCAAGAGTGTTTTTGATCTTAAATCAGCTAGCTGGTTGGAAGTTGATATAGAAAATGGAGGTATCTTCCCGATTCCTTTGTGATATGATTAGTGTGTGTAATGATGGAGAGATGACGTAAGTGTTAAAGTGTGTGTGTGTGTGTGTGTGTGTGTGTGTTGTGTGTGGTGTGTGTGTGTGTGTGTGTGTGTGTGTGTGTTGTGTGTGTTTTACAGTTGTGCCTTTGAAACCCAGTATCAGCAGTAGCACTTCTGGTTCTGAAGAAGACACGGTGAGTTTTACCTTGACCTGCACACCTGCTTCTTCTGGGACCCTTACAAGTGTGACATACACCTGGACCATCGATGGTCAAGACCAGAGTTCACCAACTACCCAGACTCTGTCACAGGTAGCTGACATCAATGCCATTCCCACCTATACATGTAAGCTGTCAGTAGATGGAGGCACAGACTATTCAGCTGTCAGCGATCCCTTTACTCCTACAGGTGGGCCATTTTACTTGACTGCTTATTCAGTAGACAATGTGCATGCATCTGTTTTTACATGGATGCCTGACCTTGATAGTCTCAAAGAAACTAAGCTCTCTGTCCATAGATTGTGAGCATAGTTGTTCAGTCTTGCAATGGATCATAGATTGTGAGCATAGTTGTTCAGTCTTGCAATGGCTTACTTGATGTGTGATATTCAAAGATTGTCTCTGTTGGGATGATGAAATGGTCAAATGTTTATTTCTTTTACTGAGCTGGCTACTCATGTATTCAAGAAAAGGCATGGATATATTATATATATGTATGTAGACATTGTGTGTGAGTGTGAGTGAGTTAGTGAATGTGTGTGTCGTGTGTTTGTATGTGTGGTGTCTGTTTATGTGAGTGTGTGTGGTGTGTGTGTGTGTGTGTGTGTGTGTGTGTGTGTGTGTGTGTGTGTGTGTGTGTGTGTGTGTGTGTGTGTGTGTGTGTGTGTGAGCGCCCTGACACGTTTGACTTGGTTTCTGTTGTAGGTCTGGAGGATTACATATTTGATATTGGTTGTTGTTGTGGAATGGTGTATTTGTCTGTGGATAGTAAGACAACAAGAATATATGTGGCACTGAGAAATAGAGGAGTTCATTGTTACAAGCATCCGAGCAATTAGTTGTTGAGGTTGTGGTGAAAAAAATGGATCTTTTGTTTTTGAGTGTAGCTTATGGTACATGAGGACTGAAACTTGCTATGAAGGCAGTATGACTGTGATGATGAAATTGAGGAGTGTTGTATGAGCACGTTTGGAGTGGGCTAAAGTGATGAAATTGATGTTTATTTTGTGAATGCGTTTGGAGTGGAGAAAAGTGTTGTTTGTTGGGTGTATAGAGAGGCTTATTGTCAGAAAGTATAGCTTAAGCAGTGGGACAGTTGAGTACTAGGGCTACGAGCGCAGTAGAGCTGGGAGAAAATTGCAGTTGTTAATATTATGCAGTAATGGTGCCCAATGAGTAATGGATTAACTAATTGTATTTCATTGTGTCTTGATGCAGTGAAACCCCTAAGGCCAACTGTTAGTGGGGTGTTCAGTTTGGAAGAGAATGGACAGACAGAACTGAGCTGTACGACTGGTTCTACGTTTTCTTCAAGTACTGAAAGCTATCAGTGGTACAAGAATACAATCTTAATCAGTGGGGCCAGCACAGCAACATACTCGATATCTTCTGTGAGCCTGAGTGAGGATGGCGACGTTTACGCTTGTCGAGTAACCTATAATGGACAGCAATCTGAAGACAGCAGCAATAGTATCACATTGACAGGTAAGTGTTTGTGGACTGGTTTAGGTAAGGTGCGTGAGAGTTTTATTTTTCATTGTTGTTTTCCAGTGCAATTGTTGTGATGCATTCATTTGTAAAAGTTGCAGTTCAGGAAGGAAACCAAATGATGATATGAGAACCTGACTTTGGACATGATTGATGTGCTGAAGTTGAAGTGTTTGTCTTCACACAATGAAGCTGCTGAGTATGTGTTTATACATCAGAGCACTGAAAACGTGGACATGGAATTTGGGATGAAAACTGATCTGAAATGCTAATGATCATTTGGACTAAAAAGTGTTGTAGTCTGGTTGTTGGTTTGAAAAGAATCTGAAGAAAGCAGGTACTGAGATCATGATGTGAGCTGCATTGTGGGAAGTTGGCTTTGGGTTTGATCTGCTCCTGAGTAAGAGCAAAAGTATTGTTTCACTTGATAGTGTTATTTTGGCAAAAGAGGTACGAATATGTTAGTGTGTGTGGAGATTGCTGGCAGGACAGTGGTGGACAGTTTGCAAGAGTGTTTTTGATCTTAAATCAGCTAGCTGGTTGGAAGTTGATATAGAAAATGGAGGTATCTTCCCGATTCCTTTGTGATATGATTAGTGTGTGTAATGATGGAGAGATGACGTAAGTGTTAAAGTGTGTGTGTGTGTGTGTGTGTGTGTGTGTGTGTGTGTGTGTGTGTGTGTGTGTGTGTGTGTGTGTGTGTGTGTGTGTGTTTACAGTTGTGCCTTTGAAACCCAGTATCAGCAGTAGCACTTCTGGTTCTGAAGAAGACACGGTGAGTTTTACCTTGACCTGCACACCTGCTTCTTCTGGGACCCTTACAAGTGTGACATACACCTGGACCATCGATGGTCAAGACCAGAGTTCACCAACTACCCAGACTCTGTCACAGGTAGCTGACATCAATGCCATTCCCACCTATACATGTAAGCTGTCAGTAGATGGAGGCACAGACTATTCAGCTGTCAGCGATCCCTTTACTCCTACAGGTGGGCCATTTTACTTGACTGCTTATTCAGTAGACAATGTGCATGCATCTGTTTTTACATGGATGCCTGACCTTGATAGTCTCAAAGAAACTAAGCTCTCTGTCCATAGATTGTGAGCATAGTTGTTCAGTCTTGCAATGGATCATAGATTGTGAGCATAGTTGTTCAGTCTTGCAATGGCTTACTTGATGTGTGATATTCAAAGATTGTCTCTGTTGGGATGATGAAATGGTCAAATGTTTATTTCTTTTACTGAGCTGGCTACTCATGTATTCAAGAAAAGGCATGGATATATAATATATTATGTATGTAGACATGTGTGTGTGTGAGTGTGAGTGAGTTAGTGAATGTGTGTGTCGTGTGTTTGTATGTGTGTGTGTCTGTTTATGTGAGTGTGTGTGTGTGTGTGTGTGTGTGTGTGTGTGTGTGTGTGTGTGTGTGGTGTGTGTGTGTGTGTGTGTGGTGTGAGCGCCCTGACACGTTTGACTTGGTTTCTGTTGTAGGTCTGGAGGATTACATATTTGATATTGGTTGTTGTTGTGGAATGGTGTATTTGTCTGTGGATAGTAAGACAACAAGAATATATGTGGCACTGAGAAATAGAGGCGTTCATTGTTACAAGCATCCGAGCAATTAGTTGTTGAGGTTGTGGTGAAAAAAACGGATCTTTTGTTTTTGAGTGTAGCTTATGGTACATGAGGACTGAAACTTGCTATGAAGGCAGTATGACTGTGATGATGAAATTGAGGAGTGTTGTATGAGCACGTTTGGAGTGGGCTAAAGTGATGAAATTGATGTTTATTTTGTGAATGCGTTTGGAGTGGAGAAAAGTGTTTGTTTGTTGGGTGTATAGAGAGGCTTATTGTCAGAAAGTATAGCTTAAGCAGTGGGACAGTTGAGTACTAGGGCTACGAGCGCAGTAGAGCTGGGAGAAAATTGCAGTTGTTAATATTATGCAGTAATGGTGCCCAATGAGTAATGGATTAACTAATTGTATTTCATTGTGTCTTGATGCAGTGAAACCCCTAAGGCCAACTGTTAGCGGGGTGTTCAGTTTGGAAGAGAATGGACAGACAGAACTGAGCTGTACGACTGGTTCTACGTTTTCTTCAAGTACTGAAAGCTATCAGTGGTACAAGAATACAATCTTAATCAGTGGGGCCAGCACAGCAACATACTCGATATCTTCTGTGAGCCTGAGTGAGGATGGCGACGTTTACGCTTGTCGAGTAACCTATAATGGACAGCAATCTGAAGACAGCAGCAATAGTATCACATTGACAGGTAAGTGTTTGTGGACTGGTTTAGGTAAGGTGCGTGAGAGTTTTATTTTTCATTGTTGTTTTCCAGTGCAATTGTTGTGATGCATTCATTTGTAAAAGTTGCAGTTCAGGAAGGAAACCAAATGATGATATGAGAACCTGACTTTGGACATGATTGATGTGCTGAAGTTGAAGTGTTTGTCTTCACACAATGAAGCTGCTGAGTATGTGTTTATACATCAGAGCACTGAAAACGTGGACATGGAATTTGGGATGAAAACTGATCTGAAATGCTAATGATCATTTGGACTAAAAAGTGTTGTAGTCTGGTTGTTGGTTTGAAAAGAATCTGAAGAAAGCAGGTACTGAGATCATGATGTGAGCTGCATTGTGGGAAGTTGGCTTTGGGTTTGATCTGCTCCTGAGTAAGAGCAAAAGTATTGTTTCACTTGATAGTGTTATTTTGGCAAAAGAGGTACGAATATGTTAGTGTGTGTGGAGATTGCTGGCAGGACAGTGGTGGACAGTTTGCAAGAGTGTTTTTGATCTTAAATCAGCTAGCTGGTTGGAAGTTGATATAGAAAATGGAGGTATCTTCCCGATTCCTTTGTGATATGATTAGTGTGTGTAATGATGGAGAGATGACGTAAGTGTTAAAGTGTGTGTGTGTGTGTGTGTGTGTGTGTGTGTGTGTGTGTGTGTGTGTGTGTGTGTGTGTGTGTGTGTGTGTGTGTGTGTGTGTGTTTACAGTTGTGCCTTTGAAACCCAGTATCAGCAGTAGCACTTCTGGTTCTGAAGAAGACACGGTGAGTTTTACCTTGACCTGCACACCTGCTTCTTCTGGGACCCTTACAAGTGTGACATACACCTGGACCATCGATGGTCAAGACCAGAGTTCACCAACTACCCAGACTCTGTCACAGGTAGCTGACATCAATGCCATTCCCACCTATACATGTAAGCTGTCAGTAGATGGAGGCACAGACTATTCAGCTGTCAGCGATCCCTTTACTCCTACAGGTGGGCCATTTTACTTGACTGCTTATTCAGTAGACAATGTGCATGCATCTGTTTTTACATGGATGCCTGACCTTGATAGTCTCAAAGAAACTAAGCTCTCTGTCCATAGATTGTGAGCATAGTTGTTCAGTCTTGCAATGGATCATAGATTGTGAGCATAGTTGTTCAGTCTTGCAATGGCTTACTTGATGTGTGATATTCAAAGATTGTCTCTGTTGGGATGATGAAATGGTCAAATGTTTATTTCTTTTACTGAGCTGGCTACTCATGTATTCAAGAAAAGGCATGGATATATATATATATGTATGTAGACATGTGTGTGTGAGTGTGAGTGAGTTAGTGAATTGTGTGTCGTGTGTTTGTATGTGTGTGTGTCTGTTTATGTGAGTGTGTGTGTGTGTTGTGTGTGTGTGTGTGTGTGTGTGTGTGTGTGTGTGTGTGTGTGGTGTGTGTGTGTGTGTGTGTGTGTGTTGTGTTGTGAGCGCCCTGACACGTTTGACTTGGTTTCTGTTGTAGGTCTGGAGGATTACATATTTGATATTGGTTGTTGTTGTGGAATGGTGTATTTGTCTGTGGATAGTAAGACAACAAGAATATATGTGGCACTGAGAAATAGAGGCGTTCATTGTTACAAGCATCCGAGCAATTAGTTGTTGAGGTTGTGGTGAA
Source organism: Monoplex corrugatus (assembly GCA_030674185.1). Taxonomy (NCBI): domain Eukaryota; kingdom Metazoa; phylum Mollusca; class Gastropoda; order Littorinimorpha; family Ranellidae; genus Monoplex; species Monoplex corrugatus. The sequence continues at coordinate 13,024 of JAPXFY010005638.1, forward strand.
AAAAATGGATCTTTTGTTTTTGAGTGTAGCTTATGGTACATGAGGACTGAAACTTGCTATGAAGGCAGTATGACTGTGATGATGAAATTGAGGAGTGTTGTATGAGCACGTTTGGAGTGGGCTAAAGTGATGAAATTGATGTTTATTTTGTGAATGCGTTTGGAGTGGAGAAAAGTGTTGTTTGTTGGGTGTATAGAGAGGCTTATTGTCAGAAAGTATAGCTTAAGCAGTGGGACAGTTGAGTACTAGGGCTACGAGCGCAGTAGAGCTGGGAGAAAATTGCAGTTGTTAATATTATGCAGTAATGGTGCCCAATGAGTAATGGATTAACTAATTGTATTTCATTGTGTCTTGATGCAGTGAAACCCCTAAGGCCAACTGTTAGCGGGGTGTTCAGTTTGGAAGAGAATGGACAGACAGAACTGAGCTGTACGACTGGTTCTACGTTTTCTTCAAGTACTGAAAGCTATCAGTGGTACAAGAATACAATCTTAATCAGTGGGGCCAGCACAGCAACATACTCGATATCTTCTGTGAGCCTGAGTGAGGATGGCGACGTTTACGCTTGTCGAGTAACCTATAATGGACAGCAATCTGAAGACAGCAGCAATAGTATCACATTGACAGGTAAGTGTTTGTGGACTGGTTTAGGTAAGGTGCGTGAGAGTTTTATTTTTCATTGTTGTTTTCCAGTGCAATTGTTGTGATGCATTCATTTGTAAAAGTTGCAGTTCAGGAAGGAAACCAAATGATGATATGAGAACCTGACTTTGGACATGATTGATGTGCTGAAGTTGAAGTGTTTGTCTTCACACAATGAAGCTGCTGAGTATGTGTTTATACATCAGAGCACTGAAAACGTGGACATGGAATTTGGGATGAAAACTGATCTGAAATGCTAATGATCATTTGGACTAAAAAGTGTTGTAGTCTGGTTGTTGGTTTGAAAAGAATCTGAAGAAAGCAGGTACTGGATCATGATGTGAGCTGCATTGTGGGAAGTTGGCTTTGGGTTTGATCTGCTCCTGAGTAAGAGCAAAAGTATTGTTTCACTTGATAGTGTTATTTTGGCAAAAGAGGTACGAATATGTTAGTGTGTGTGGAGATTGCTGGCAGGACAGTGGTGGACAGTTTGCAAGAGTGTTTTTGATCTTAAATCAGCTAGCTGGTTGGAAGTTGATATAGAAAATGGAGGTATCTTCCCGATTCCTTTGTGATATGATTAGTGTGTGTAATGATGGAGAGATGACGTAAGTGTTAAAGTGTGTGTGTGTGTGTGTGTGTGTGTGTGTGTGTGTGTGGGGTGTGTGTGTGTGTGTGTGTGTGTGTGTGTGTGTGTGTGTGTGTTTACAGTTGTGCCTTTGAAACCCAGTATCAGCAGTAGCACTTCTGGTTCTGAAGAAGACACGGTGAGTTTTACCTTGACCTGCACACCTGCTTCTTCTGGGACCCTTACAAGTGTGACATACACCTGGACCATCGATGGTCAAGACCAGAGTTC
>JAPXFY010005639.1:5000-7500 GCA_030674185.1 Monoplex corrugatus
CCTCTGTCACCTGTGTTGTTGTGTGTGTGTTGTATGTATGTGACCTCTGTCACCTATGTTGTTGTGTGTGCTGTATGTATGTGACCTCTGTCATCTGTGTTGTTGTGTGTGCTGTATGTATGTGACATCTGTCACCTGTGTTGTTGTGTGCATTGTATGTATGTGACCTCTGTCATCTGTGTTGTTGTGTGTGCTGTATGTATGTGACATCTGTCACCTGTGTTGTTGTGTGTGCTGTATGTATGTGACCTCTGTCACCTGTGTTGTTGTGTGTGTGCTGTATGTATGTGACCTCTGTCACCTGTGTTGTTGTGTGTGCTGTATGTATGTGACATCTGTCACCTGTGTTGTTGTGTGTGTGTTGTATGTATGTGACCTCTGTCACCTGTGTTGTTGTGTGTGTGTTGTATGTATGTGACCTCTGTCACCTGTGTTGTTGTGTGTGTGCTGTATGTATGTGACCTCTGTCACCTGTGTTGTTGTGTGTGCTGTATGTATGTGACCTCTGTCACCTGTGTTGTTGTGTGTGTGCTGTATGTATGTGACCTCTGTCACCTGTGTTGTTGTGTGTGTGTTGTATGTATGTGACATCTGTCACCTGTGTTGTTGTGTGTGTGCTGTATGTATGTGACCTCTGTCACCTGTGTTGTTGTGTGTGTTGTATGTATGTGACCTCTGTCACCTGTGTTGTTGTGTGTGTGCTGTATGTATGTGACCTCTGTCACCTGTGTTGTTGTGTGTGTGCTGTATGTATGTGACCTCTGTCACCTGTGTTGTTGTGCAATACTTTGGGGTGTGTGCTGTATGTATGTGACCTCTGTCACCTATGTTGTTGTGCAATACTTTGGGTGTGTGTGCTGTATGTATGTGACCTCTGTCACCTGTATTGTTGTGCAATACTTTGGGGTGTGTGTGTGTGCTGTATGTATGTGACCTCTGTCACCTGTGTTGTTGTGCAATACTTTGGGGTGTGTGCTGTATGTATGTGACCTCTGTCACCTGTGTTGTTGTGCAATACTTTGGGGTGTGTGTGTTGTATGTATGTGACCTCTGTCACCTGTGTTGTTGTGCAATACTTTGGGGGGGGGGGTGCTGTATGTATGTGACCTCTGTCACCTGTGTTGTTGTGCAATACTTTGGGAGGGGGGGGGGTGCTGTATGTATGTGACCTCTGTCACCTGTGTTGTTGTGCAATACTTTGGGGGGGGGGGGTTGCTGTATGTATGTGACCTCTGTCACCTGTGTTGTTGTGCAATACTTTGGGGGGGGGGGGGGGGGTGCTGTATGTATGTGACCTCTGTCACCTGTGTTGTTGTGTAATACGTTGGGGTTTGGGTTCTTGTGAGCTGAGTCACAGTACAAGTAATTTTTCTTCTTCTGCTTCTTCATCCTCCTCCATTTCTTCTTCTTCTTCCTCTTCCATTTCTCTTCTCTTCCTCTTCATTCTTCTTCATTCTTCTTCCTCTTCCATTTCTTCTTCTTCCTCCTCCTCCATTTCTTCTTCTTCTTCCTCCTCCTCCATTTCTTCTTCTTCTTCCTCTTCCATTTCTTCTTCTTCCTCCTCCTCCATTTCTTCTTCTTCTCTACCTCCTCCTCCATTTCTTTCTTCTTCTTCCTCTCCATTTCTTCTTCTTCTTCCTCCTCCATTTCTTCTTCTTCTTCTTCCTCTTCCATTTCTTCTCTTCTTCTTCATTCTTCTCTTCCCTCCTTTTCTTCTTCTTCTTCTTCTTCTTCTCTCCATTTCTTCTTCTTCTTCTCTTCATTCTTCTTCTTCTTCTCTCTTCTTCTTCTTCTTCTTCCTCTTCTTCTTCTTCTTCTCCTCTTCATTTCTTTCTTCTTCTTCCTCTTTCTTCTTCTTCTTCTTCTTCTTCCTCTTCCATTTCTTCTTCTTCTCTTCTCTCTCCATTTCTTCTTCTTCTCTCTCTTCTCATTTCTTCTTCTTCTTCTTCCTCTTCCATTCTTCTTCTTCTTCCTCTCCTCATTTCTTCTTCTTCTCTTCTTCCTCTTCCATTTCTCTTCTTCTTCCTCTCCTTTCCTTCTTCTTCTTCTCTTTCTTCTTCTCTTCTTCTCTTCCTCTTCTTTCTTCTTCTTCTTCCTCTTCCATTTCTTCTTCTTCTTCTCCTCTTCCATTTCTTCTTCTTTCCTTCCATTTCTTCTTCTCTTCTTCCATTTCCTTCTTCTTCTTCCTCTTCCATTTTCTTCTTCTTCTTCTCTCTCCCTCTTTCTCCATTTCTTCTTCTTCTTCTTCCCTTCTTTCTTTCTCTTCTTCCTTTCTTCTTCTTCCTTCTTCTTCTTCTTCTTCTCATTCTCTCTTCTTCTTTTCTTCTTCTTCCTCCTCTTCCATTTCTTCTTCTTCTTCCTCTCTCCATTTTCTTCTTCTTCTTCTTCTTCCTCTCTTTTCCATTTCTTTCTTCTTCTTCCTCTTCCATTTCTTCTTCTTCTTCTTCCTCCCATTTTCTTTCTCATCTTCATTTCTTCTTCCTTCTCTTCCATTTCTTCT
>JAPXFY010005640.1:0-7500 GCA_030674185.1 Monoplex corrugatus
GAGACATGAAGGAGGAAGAACGAGGTTTGCAGTTGTTTCGACAGGAGAATACTTCCTGATCAGCCTTATACGATGGAGATGTAGTAGCAAGATCTGGCAGTTTTGAGAAACAAAGTTGTTCATGGAGAGGGTAGAGTCAATGCAGACACCAAGGTTTTTAGCTGAATCAGAAATTGGGACTGATTGTGTGTTACATAATGGGAGAGAAAAGGAGGCAGATGAGAAAGTTTCTTACGGGTGCCAATGAGGATAGCTTCTGTCTTGTTGTCATTAAGCTGAAGTTTGTTGAACGTCATCCAGTTCTTAATGTCCGAGTAACACTCAGTGGTGCGAGTCAAACAGGCGCTGTATATTATCAGGTGAGTCACTGTCTTGAGTTGTGGTGTCATCAGCATAGAAGTGGTGTGTTTTATAGAGTGGGAGTTGTGATGGTGGACTAGTGGGGAGGTGTTAAAGAGTGAAAAGAAACAGGGCCAAGGACAGATCCTTGTGGAAACACCACAGGTCAGGTATGCAGGTTGGAGATAAGTGCCATTGATGAGAACAGTTTGTTTTTCGTGTTTGATAAATACGAAGTGGAAAAAGGAGAGAGCATATGTCAGAGATGCCAAAAGTATGATGAAGTCTAGAAAGGAGAATACCATGGTCAATGGTATCGAAGGCTGCAGACAGATCAAGGAGTGGTGAGGAGAGAGACTTTGCCAGTATCAGTTGCAAGGAGGAGATTGTTGAGAATGTTGTAGTAGGGCAGTTTCAGTGCTATGGCACTGGCGTAGGCTGACTGGAAAGGATTGAGGAGATTGTTGGCAGACAGGTGAGAGTTCAGCTGGTTGAGGACGACTTTTTCAAGGAGTTTTGACAAGAAAGAGAGATTACAGATAGGCCGGTAATTTTTCAGTTCATTTGGGTCTAAATTGTGTTTCTTGAGGAGAGAGTGAACAATAGCAGACTTGAAAGAATCTGGGACAGTTCCAGTTTGAAGAGAAGTGTTGATGATTGTCAGTGATGAATGGGAGGAAAGTAGGGAGGACAGTCGGCGGTAGAGGAGAACCTGGAAGAGGATCCAGTTCGCAGGTTTTGAACGACATGGATCTGATTGTGTTGAAAATTTCTTCTTGTGAGACTGGGGTAAAAGTAGTAAGAGGTGTGCCAGAGAAGGAAGGGTCAGGTGGGCATGGTTGACAGGGTGTCCTGTCGAGCCTGTCACGAAGAGTTTGTATTTTGGTGGTGAAATACTTGGAGAATACAGATGGGAGTTCTTCATTTGTATGTTTTGTTGGGAGAGAGGTAAATCTTTTCGTGTGCCCAAGGAGATGATTCATGGTTGTAAAGAGTTCTTTGAAGAAGAGGCATTCAGGATTTTGGTTTGGAAATAGTTTGTTTTTGCAGATGCAATGAGGGTGGATACTTTTGTTTTAGAGGCTTGGAAAAGTTGCCTATGTACAGTGAGTTTGGATTTGCGCCAACGGCGTTCTGCTCTGCGGCGGGCACGTTTTGCACAGGCAATCTCATGAGTGAGCCAGGGGGTAGGGGGGCGGTCAGGTAAAAGAAGGGGTTGTGGCTGGAGCATGAGTGTCCAGAAGATGGTGGAGAGTAGTGTAGAATTCATCGGCAAGGTTATGTGACTTTTCAGAAAGGAGACGGAAGGCATCAGATGAAAATGTGGAGAGGTCGATAGATTTGAGATTGCGTCGAGTCACTGTGCGCATGGTACGGGAAGGAGGAGGAATGTCAAGAGAACAGAGAATTGCAGAGTGGTCAGATGGAAGGGCTGAAGTTAGACGGGTAGAAAGAACTAAGCAGTTATCAGTAGCTGAATTGTGGTGATCACGAGAAATGATCCAGTCAAGAATGTGACCTTTTTGATGGGTTGGTTCAGAAATGTGTTGGTCATATTGTGATTGGACAGAGAGTTGATGATATGTCTTGTGTTCATAACGGTGAGTGTTGTCATAGAGGACATTGATGTCACCTAGAATGATGAGATTTCCAGGTAAGAGACAGTAGTAATTCAAGAAGTTGATCAAAGTCAGAGAGAAACATGGATGTGGTGAGCTTGTTGGCAGAGCTAGGTGGAGGTCGATAGACACAGGAGAAGGTGATAGGGTGAGGGGTGGATTGGAAGGATACTTCAACGTGCTCGAAAGAAGGATGGGAGAAAGGCAGAGACTGCGAGAAAGACAGGCGGGAATGGAGTGAGTCGTTGTAGAGGATGGCGATACCACCACCTCGGGATGAGCGATGGAAAGAAGCAAGCCTGTAACCACTCGGAGTGAGATTCACATGTATAGGTTCATGACCAAGGGGGTTAAGCCATGTTTCGGTGATAAAAGCAATGTCAACATGCTCATCTGCGATAAAGTCAGCTATGACATCAGCTTTGCCATCAGTGTATGCTGACTGAGCGTTTAAAAAGGCATAATTTCAGTTTATCACAATGCGGCGGCCGAGGTGGAGACGAAGGCAGCACCGACGGGACAGAAGACGAAGGCGACACCAGCAGGGCAGAAGACGAAGGCAGCAACGACGGGACAGAAGACGAAGGAGGCACCAGCGGGACAGAAGACAAAGGCAGCACCAGCGGGACAGAAGACGAGGGCAGCGCCGGCGGGACAGAAGGCGAAGGCGGCACCGGCGGGACAGAAGGCGAAGGCGAAGACGGCAGAGGAGGAGACGAAGTTTGCAGCAGCAAGGTCGAGTGCAGGGGTAGTGGAGGAGACGAAGAAGCAGAAGAGTGGTGTCGGACTGGCACAGCAGGAGGCAGATTGTGCCAAAGTCGGTGGAGACGTCCATCACGACAGGATCGCGCAGTGCGGGGCTTAGGACACAGCCCCAGTGTTTGTATGCGCTGGTAGACGCCTCCACCGAGGTAGCACTTGCTGTGTTTAAAAAGTGTCAGTCCAATTTGTTTTATAAAAGAAGAGTCCATAATTGCGAGCCAGTCAGGAGAGGAAGATACTTGCAGAGAACACAAAGGTTTGGGAAAGCTGTAGCGTTGGGCGAACACAGTAGGCTAAAATGTAAACACAGTTCACAGATAAAATGTCCGACTTGAGCGGCTGAATTAAAATGATGAAAAGTAGGTGTAAAAACTTTGAAATCAGATTATCTGGTAAAATATTCAAAATTTAAAAAAATATTTACATCACCGTGTGTCGGGATTTAAAAGCAACAAACTGATACAAAATTCAATGCAAAAAAATCAAATAGAACCACGATAAAATCACCGTAAAACACCACACACACTTTTGCTGCCTGCTGGCGCGACATCTACTCATCTATCTATATATCACAAAACACACACACACACACAACACACACACACACACACACACACACACACACACACACACACACACACACCCCACACACATACACACACACACACACACACACACACATACATATATATTGTATATATATTCCTTTTTCTGAAGATACGATACACAGATACACATGTCATTTACATGTAACCAAGATTATTCCAGTGATGGACTGATACAATACCAGTATAACATCTTGACTGGGTAAAACATATGCTAGGTTGAGCCTCAGGACCTGGCCAGCTCATGGGTTTACGTGCAGGCTTACGGCATGTGCCATGATCACCATACGCATGGCATCTGTGACGTTAGTGCATATGGAATTCGTTCCGAGCGCGGAGGGCGGACGTCATCTTGAAAAACTGAAACTGAAACTGAAACTGAAACTAAAAATGAAACTGAAACTGAAACTAAAACTGAAACTGAAACTGAAACTGAAAACCTGTTGGATGGATCTTACGAATAACGCTTGCTTCTAGTGACACCATTCAGTTAAAAAAAAAATTTTTTTTGGGGGGGGGGGGTTGACATTAACCCTTCCACTTCCTCATCTTAATCCCCGGCTTCAGGAAGCTGCTGCATAATAATTATGGTGAGGGAATGAGCGGGTTCATCAGGCACGTGCGGCAATTCTGCTGTTGTTTGTTTGCTTGTTTGTTTGTGTGTCGTTCTGATGGTGTCACACGCAGAACTTCTTACAGATTTTGGGCGATGGAATTTATGGTGTTGTGATGGCTCGTTTTGAGTCCGTTTTAGCTCCCCACTGTGGCTGACTGCTGGAAATGGCCATTAAGGATGAATGATTATCCCTGTCGTAGTTTTTTTTTCTTCCAGTTTATGAGGATTTGCGTCAAGCCTCTTTCTCTGTGTTTCTGTCTCTATCTCTGTCCCTGTCTCTCTCTCTGTCTGTATCTCGATCTGTGTTTCTGTCTCTGTCTCTCTGTCTCTGTCCTTCTCTGTCTCTGTCTCTCTGTTTCTCTCTATATAAACTCTTTCTCTGCTTCTCTGTGTGTGTGTCTCTCTTTCTCTCTCTGTGTCTCTGTCAGTCTCTCTCTCTCTGTCTCTCCCCCGTCTCTCTCCCTCTTTCTCTCAATTTCTGTCTCTCTAAGTATCTCTGTCTCTCTCTCCCTCTCTCTGTCTGTCTCGCTGATGTGTGTGTGTGTGTGTTTTTGAATTTGTGTTTGTGTTTGTGTGTGTATGTATGTATATATGTATGTGTGTGTGTGTGTGTGTGTGTGGTGTGTGTATGTTTGAGTTTGTGTTTGTGTGTGTGTGTGTGTGTGTGTGTGTGTGTGTGTGTGGTGTATGTATGTATGTGTGTTTGTGTATGTGTGGGTGTGTAAGTGTGTGTGTGTGTGTGTGTGTGTGAGTGTGTTGTGGTGTGTGTGAGTGTGTGTATGTGTGATGTAACGTTTCCTCCAAACCCCCAAACGGGGCAAAAAGGACTAAAATCTTCCCTGTCCATTGTGTGTACGTGTGCTTTATGAATACGTTTATTTTTGTACAAGTATGTGTACGTGAGTGAGAGTATGTATCCTGAAATGTCTTCGTGCGTGTGTATGTATGTGTGATTGGGTGTATGTATGTGTGTTGTTGTTGTTGTTGTTGTGTGTGTGTGTGTGTGTGGTGCGTGTGTGTGTGCGTGTGTGCGTGTGCGTGTGTGCGTACGTGTGTGCGAGTGTGTGTGTTTGTGTATGTGTATTGTATGTATATACATATATATATACATATACATGTACATATATATATACATATATGTATATACATACATATATACATATATGTATATACATACATATATATATATATATATATATATATATACATATATATTATATATATATATACATAAACATATATATACATATATATATATATGTACATATATGTGTGTATGTGCGTACGCGCACCGCGGGTGGTGGGGGAGGGGGAGCGTGCATGCATATAATTATGTGCTAGTGTATGATACATGGGTTTTCCCGGATGTTACACACTCTGTCAGACTAAGTCTTGCAATTGTATAACGCGCAGCAAATCCTAATCAGTTTGCTGAATCGTAGCACCAGAAAAGGATGATACAGGAGAAGAATGGCAGAATGCTTCAGACGTTCGCCCGCCTAAAACTGAGCTTCAGGTTCCAAGGTTCGTTTCCCTTAAAGGCTTCAACGTTTCTCCTCAGTTTGACCGGAAAATCAAACTGAACGTCTAGTCTTTGGACGGTGACGAAAAACAAGTCCTACGGACCCGTGTTTGTCTTCTGCCGTGTGTGCACTCAAAAGATCCCACGGCAGTTGAAAATCGTGAAGAGCAGGTCATTCGTCCAGCTGCCCTGGTATAAAAATATCAGAGGTAAGTTGATTTCCGAGGCTCCTCCTCTTGAAGGCCAATTAACCGTCTTGCCTTCCTGAAGTCTTGGGGAACAAAATGGGTGGCGCCGCATTGCGGCGACGTGCTCTCAACGGAGAGAGCAGCCCGAATTTCATATGGTAAATTAAATACATTGTGACATGAATATGACTATGAATGTGAATATGCATATGAATATGAATATAAATGTGAATACGAATATGAATATGAATATGACTATGAATATGAATGTGAATGCGAATGTGAATGTGAATATGAATATGAATATGAATGTGAATATGAATGTGAATATGAATAGGAATAGAAATATAACTAGGAATATGAATATAACTACGACTATGACTATGCATATGAATATGAATATGCATATGAATATGAATATGAATATGAATATGAATATGAATATGAACATGAATATGCATATGCATATGATATGAATATGAATATGAACATGAATATGAATATGATGAATAAAAAAGCAAACAAGCGAAGCAAACAAGCGAATGTTAAACTGAGATGGGCCTATCACCATCGTAACAGTAACACGAAACGTGAGCATTCCATGAAGGGAGAGTGTTCAAGAGGCTTTACTATCATGTTCTTTAATTTACCCCCGTCAATAAATTTCTCCTTTCCTCGTTCATCTTCTTTCTCCTCGTTCTTCTCCTCTCGCTCATCCTCCTCTGCATTCTCTGTGAGTGTATTCAGTGTCAGTGTGATTCTCCTTTCCTCGTTCATCTCTTTCTCCTTGTTCTTCTCCTCTCGCTCATTCTCCTCTGCATTCTCCGTGCGTGTATTTAGTGTCAGTGTAATTCTCCTTTCCTTGTTCATCTCTTTCTCCTCGTTCTCTTTCTCTTCGCTTTTCTCCTCTCGCTCATTCTCCTCTTCCTTCTCTGTGAGTGTATTTAGTGTCAGTGTGATTCTCCTTCCTCATTCATCTCTTTCTCCTCTTTCTTCTCCTCTCGCTCATTCTCCTCTTCCTTCTCTGTGAGTGTATTCATTGTCAGTGTGATTGTCCTTCCTGGTTCATCTCTTTCTCCTCTTTCTTCTCCTCTCGCTCATTCTCCTTTTCCTTCTCTGTGAGAGTATTTAGTGTCAGTGTGATTCTCCTTTCCTCGTTCATCTCTTTCTCCTCTTTCTTCTCCTCTTGCTCATCCTCGTCGTCCTTCTCTGTGAGTGCATTCAGTGTCAGTGTGATTCTCCTTCCTCATTCATCTGTTTCTCCTCTTTCTTCTCACCCTCCTTCTCCTTCTCTGTGAGAGTATTTAGTGTCAATGTGATTCTCCTTCCACTTTCATCTCTTTCTCCTCGTTCTTCTCCTCTCGCTCATTCTCCTATTCCTTCTCCTTAAGTGTATTCAGTGTCAGCATGATTCTCCTTCCTCGTTCATCTCTTTCTCTTCTCCTCGTTCTCTTTCTCCTCTTTCTTCTCCTCTTGCTCATCCTCCTCTGCATTCTCCTTAAGTATATTCAGTGTCAGTGTGATTGTCCTTCTTGGTTCATCTCTTTCTCCTCTTTCTTCTCCTCTCGCTCATTCTCCTCTTCCTTCTCTGTGAGTGTATTCAGTGTCAGTGTGATTCTCCTTCCTGGTTCATCTCTTTCTCCTCGTTCTTCTATGTGAGTGTATTTAGTGTCAGTTTGATTTTCCTTCCATGAAAACTGATGCCAGCAGCGTGCACGCTATCGTCAAAATTAATTGATGGCCGGTTGCGGATGTCCTTTTATAATTGCTGTTTGCTTATTTCAACTTGATTAACCCTTTAACTCCCGCACCCTGTCCACTAGCATCCTGCATTGTCAACCATCCTAGC
>JAPXFY010005641.1:0-2500 GCA_030674185.1 Monoplex corrugatus
GTACATAGACATGCAAAGATACAGACATACATAGATATAAAAATACACATGCATACATACATAGATACATAAATACATACATACATACATACATACATACATACATAGATACATACATACATACATACATACATACATACATACATACATACGTAAATACATACATACATACATACATACATAGATACATACATACATACATACATACATACATACGTAAATACATACATACATACATACATACATAGATACATACATAGATACATACATACATACATACATACATACATACATAGATACATACATACATACATACATACATACATACGTAAATACATACATACATACATACATACATACATACATAGATACATACATACATACATAGATACATACATACATACATACATACATACATACATACATACATAGATCATACATACATACATACATACATACATACATAGATACATACATACATACATACATACATACATACATACATACGTAAATACATACATACATACATACATAGATACATACATAGATACATACATACATACATACATACATACATACATACATAGATACATACATACATACATACATACATACATACATACATAGATACATACATACATACATACATACATAGATACATACATACATACATAGATACATACATACATACATACATACATACATAGATACATACATACATACATACATACATACATACATACATACATACATAGATACATACATACATACATACATACATACATACATACATACATACATACATACATACATACATACATACATAGATACATACATACATACATACATACATACATACATACATAGATACATACATACATACATACATACGTAAATACATACATACATACATACATAAATACATACATACATACATACATACATACATATATACATACACACAGTTATGCATACATAGAGATAGATAGACAAACAGACAGACATATGGATCGACAGACAGACAGACAGACATTTTATTGGAAAAGTCAAGATAATCGAGATGGCCTGACCATTTTTTCTTGCTCCTACCTATTTGTTTCAAAGGTCAGTGGGATGTTTGAAAATGGAATACGCAAATGTACACAAGGTGAAACGAAATTTGAAAAACAACAACAAAAAACAAAAAACAAACACACACACAAACAAAAAACCCAAAGCACTAAAGACTTCGTTTTTCCATACCTATGCTGCACTCATGTATGGATCCACATCATCATCATCATGTGCCCTGCCGCATGGCGTTGGCGATCATAGCCCTCCATATGTATCTATCCCTTGTCACCGCAAGCACATCTTCCACCCTCTTTGTTCTCAGCCACCCAGCAAGTTCGTTCAATATTTTCTCCCTGGGTCTACCTGGTGTTCTCTTTCCCTTCAGCTTTCCTGTCGTGACCAGGTGCTGTAATTCCCCTTTCCTCATAAAATGGCCTATAGATGTTGTCTGTCTTTTTTTTTTAATAATCTTCCTTATCAATGATTTTTTTTTTATTTGCCTCCATCAAGATTTTTTTCGTTTGTTTCTTTGCTGTCCATTGAACTCTCAACATTCTTCTCAGAAACCACATCTCAGCTGCCTCAATCTTGTTCACGGATCCACATGGTATCCCTTAATGTTTTTGTTTTGTTTGTCTATTTGTGGATATATACGGTACACCGACCATATTTAGACATGGGTTGGTTACTTGATACACATGGAATGACAGGAGAGACTCTTCCATTCATCCGAGGAGAAGAGTGGCAGAATGATTCAGATGTTCGCCTGCTAATAACTAAACTCGAGGTTCCAGAGTTCGCTCCTCGTAGAGGCCTCGACTTTTCTTCGCAGTTTGACCGGAAAATCGAACAGAACAAAAAGGAAGTCGGACCCATGTGCCTTCTGGCTGCACACGCTAAATATCCCAAGGTAATTGAAAATCGTGAAGAGTAGGGCATTGCTAGGCTGCCTCGGTATAAAACGTTGGAGAGATAGGTTGATTTCCCAGGTCCCACCCCTTGAAGACCAATTAGCCTTCTTGCCTTTCTGAAGTCTTGGTTAAAAAAAATGTGAATATGAATATGAATTTGAAGCAAGGGAGAGGGGATGGGTGCCGGTCTCGTGGTGCTGGCCACGGGAAAAGTTGGGGTCTCTGCCACCTCACTCCCGTACGACCCAGGTTTTGGAACTATCTAGGTAGGACTTCAGGACCTGACCAGCTCGTGGGTTTATGTGCAGGCTTGAGGGTTGTGCCGTGATCATTCTGGATCTTCTCCATCACATGGCACCTGTGACGTTAGTGCATATGGAATTCATTCCGAGCTCGGAGACGTCATCTTGAGAAACTGAAACTGAAACGGGGGACGACCAGAATGCTTGTTCAGTTTATTATTATTATGTCTTCTTATTCTTACCATTATTATCGTCATCATTATCATTATCATTGCTATTGATACCATTGTTATT
>JAPXFY010005641.1:7500-14511 GCA_030674185.1 Monoplex corrugatus
TGTGATCCCCAGAGGACCAGCTTCATTTTGATGTATGATACATGTTCCTGTGTCGGTAATTGTTCCCGTACTAAAGAAAGAGGCATTACGTTTTGACTCACCCTCGTATACATCTATTTCTGTATCTAATCTACAACACACACACCCACACACACCCACAGACACACGCACGCACACACACACACACACACACACACACACACACACGCACGTACACACACACACACACACACACACACACAGATTTATGAGATATATACATTTAGAGACATATCTATACATATGTATATGTGCATACATGTCGACATACATACACACATCTCTTTCTCTCTCTCTGTCTCTGTCTATGTCTCTGTCTCTCTCTCTCGTTCTCTCTCTCTCTCTCTCGTTCTCTCTCTCTCTCTCTCTCTCTCGTTCTCTCTCTCCCTCTCTCTCTCTAAATTGATGTCTCTGGAATTATGCAATATTTGTCTGAAAGCCTGTAAGCCTAACTAACAGTTAGTGTGTCTGCCCACCCTGTTTCTCTCTCTCTCTCCCTCCCTCCCTCTCTCTCTCTCGTGCGTGTTTTCTCTGCGAATGTGTATCTGTCTGTCTGTCTCTTCGCCTTCCCTCCCCCTCCGCGACTTTTGTCTCTAAATATCACTGCTTTTTCTTTGAGTACGTCTCTCTGTCTCTGTCTGCCTCTGTCTGTCTGTCTGGTTGGTTGTCTGTCTGTTCAAATGTATACTTGTCACTACTTTTTTCTTTGAGTATGTCTCTCTGTCTCTGTCTGCCTCTGTCTGCCTCTGTCTGTCTGGTTGGTTGTCTGTCTGTTCAAATGTATACTTGTCACTACTTTTTTCTTTGAGTATGTCTCTCTGTCTCTGTCTAGCTAGCTGATTATTTGCTCTTTGCTCTCTGTCTGTCTGTCTGTCTGTCTCTGTCTGTCTGTCTCTGTCTGTCTGTCTCTGTCTGTCTGTCTCTGTGTCTCTATCTATCTATCTATCTATCTATCTATCAATCAATCTCTCTGTCTCTGTCTCTGTCTCTCTCTCTCTCTCTCTATATATATATATAAGAAGACGACCCTGGATTAAAGGTTAGAGGGAAAATGATAAACAACATTCGATGCGCAGATGACACCGTGCTAATTGCAGAAAATGAAAGGGACCTACAAAACCTTGTGAATATACTAGAAATAAAAAGCAAAGGTAAGGGGTTGGAACTAAACAGCAGGAAGACTGAAGTCATGGTGATCAGTAAAAAACATGAAATCCCCTCCTGCAAAATAACAGCAAACGGCACAACCTTGAGACAGGTTGATAAGTTTAAATACCTGGGAACGATCATTTCATCAGACAGCAGATGCACATCAGAAATAGCCAGCAGAATCGGCCAAGCCAAAACAGCATTCAAGAAGATGACAAGCATTCTTACCAACAAATGCCTATCAATTAACATCAGGAAGAGAGTTCTTGAATGTTATATAGAACCAATACTGTTATACGGTTGTGAGGCGTGGACAGTCAACACGGAAAGCCAGAACAAGATTGAGGCAGCCGAGATGTGGTTTCAAAAAGAATGTTGAGAGTTCCATGGACAGCAAACGAGACAGTCTTGATGGAGGCAGACACAAGTAGATCATTCATAAGGAAGATTAGGAAAAGACAGGCAACATTTATAGGCCATTTTATAAGGAAAGGGGATTTGGAGCACCTGGTCGCAGCGGGAAAACTGGAGGGAAAGAAAGCACCAGGTAGACCCAGGGAGAAAATACTAGACGGACTTGCAGAGTGGCTGAGGACAAGGAGGGTGGAAAAGATGCTTGAGGCAAAGAGGATAGAGACAGATGGAAGTCCATGATCGCCAACGCCATGCGGCAGGGCACCTGATGATGATGATATATATGTCTGTCTCTCTGTTAGCCTTCCCTCCCCGTTCTCGATTTCTGTCTCTAAACGTAAACTCTTTTCTTCTTTGTGTATGTCTCTCTGTCTGTCTGTGTGTCTCTGTGTCTGTCTGTCTGTCTGTCTGATTGGCTGTCCGTCTGCTCAAATGTATACTTGTCACTCCTTTTCTTTTGAGTATGTCTCTCTGCCTCTGTCTGTCTGGCTGTTTGCTCTCTGTCTGTCTGTTTGGCTGGCTGTTTGTTCTCTGTCTCTCTGTCTGTCTGTTTGTTCTCTGTCTGTCTGTCTGTCTGGCTGTTTGCTCTCTGTCTGTCTGGCTGGCTGGCTGTTTGTTCTCTGTCTGTCTGTCTGGCTGGCTGTTTGTTCTCTGTCTGTCTGTCTGTCTGTCTGTTTGCTCTCTGTCTGTCTGTCTGTCTGGCTGTTTGTTCTCTGTCTGTCTGTCTGTTTGCTCTCTGTCTGTCTGGCTGGTTGTTTGCTCTCTGTCTGTCTGTCTGTTTGCTCTCTGTCTGTCTGTCTGTCTGGCTGGCTGTTTGCTCTCTGTCTGTCTGTCTGTTTGCTCTCTGTCTGTCTGTCTGTTTGCTCTCTGTCTGTCTGTCTGTCTGTTTGCTCTCTGTCTGTCTGTCTGTCTGTTTGCTCTCTGTCTGTCTGTCTGTCTGGCTGTTTGCTCTCTGTCTGTCTGTCTGGCTGTTTGCTTTCTGTCTGTCTGGCTGTTTGCTCTCTGTCTGTCTGTCTGTCTGGCTGTTTGCTCTCTGTCTGTCTGTCTGTCTGGCTGTTTGCTCTCTGTCTGTCTGTCTGTCTGTCTGTCTGTTTGCTCTCTGTCTGGCTGTCTGGCTGTTTGCTCTCTGTCTGTCTGTCTGTCTGTCTGTCTGTTTGCTCTCTGTCTGGATGTCTGTCTGGCTGGCTGTTTGCTCTCTGTCTGTCTGTCTGTCTGTCTGGCTGTTTGCTCTCTGTCTGTCTGTCTCTCTGTCTGGCTGTCTGTCTGTCTGGCTGGCTGTTTGCTCTCTGTCTGTCTGTCTGTCTGTCTGGCTGTTTGCTCTCTGTCTGTCTGTCTGTCTGTTTGCTCTCTGTCTGTCTGTCCGTCTGTTTGCTCTCTGTCTGTCTGTCTGTCTGTTTGCTCTCTGTCTGTCTGTCTGTCTGTCTGTTTGCTCTCTGTCTGTCTGTCTGTCTGTCTGGCTGTTTGCTCTCTGTCTGTCTGTCTGTCTGCTCTCTGTCTGTTTGTCTGGCTGTTTGCTCTCTGTCTGTCTGTCTGTCTGGCTGTTTGCTCTCTGGCTGTCTGGCTGTCTGGCTGTTTGCTCTCTGTCTGTCTGGCTGTGTGTTTGCTCTCTGTCTGTCTGTCTGGCAGTCTATCTGTCTGTTTCCTCTCTGTCTGTCTGGCTGTCTGTTTGCTCTCTGTCTGTCTGGCTGTTTGCTCTCTGTCTGTCTGGCTGTTTGCTCTCTGTCTGTCTGTCTGTCTGTTTGCTCTCTCTCTGTCTGTCTGTCTGTTTGCTCTGTGTCTGTCTGGCTGGCTGTTTGCTCTCTGTCTGTCTGTCTGTCTGTCTGTTTGCTCTCTGTCTGTCTGTCTGTCTGTCTGTCTGTTTGCTCTCTGTCTGTCTGTCTGTCTGTCTGGCTGTTTGCTCTCTGTCTGTCTGTCTGGCTGTTTGCTCTCTGTCTGTCTGGCTGTCTGGCTGTTTGCTCTCTGTCTGTCTGTCTGGCTGTTTGCTCTCTGTCTGTCTGTCTGGCTGTTTGCTCTCTGTCTGTCTGTCTGTTTGCTCTCTGTCTGTCTGTCTGGCTGTTTGCTCTCTGTCTGTCTGTTTGGCTGTTTGCCTCTCTGTCTGTCTGTCTGGCTGTTTTCCTTGTCTGTTGTCTGTCTGGCTGTTTGCTCTCTGTGTGTCTGGCTGTTGCTCTCTGCTTCTGTCTGTCTGGCTGTTTGCTCTCTGTCTCTCTGTCTGTCTGTCTGTTTGCTCTCTGTTGTCTGGCTGTCTGTTTGCTCTCTGTCTGTCTGCTGTCTGTTTGCTTCTGTCTGTCTGGCTGCTGTTTCTATCTGTCTGTCTGCTGTCTGTTTGCTCTCTGTCTGTCTGTCTGTTTGCTCTCTGTCTGTCTGTCTGTCTGTCTGGTTGCTCTCTGTCTGTCTGGCTGCTGTTTGCTCTCTGTCTGTCTGCTGTCTGTCTGTCTGTTTGCTCTCTGTCTGTCTCTCTGTCTGTTTGCTCTCTGTCTGTCTGTCTGTTTGCTCTCTGTCTCTGTCTGGCTGTTTGCTCTCTGTCTGTCTGGCTGTTGTCTCTCTGTCTGTCTGGCTGCTGATGTTTGCTCT
Organism: Monoplex corrugatus; assembly: GCA_030674185.1. Taxonomy (NCBI): domain Eukaryota; kingdom Metazoa; phylum Mollusca; class Gastropoda; order Littorinimorpha; family Ranellidae; genus Monoplex; species Monoplex corrugatus. The sequence goes on from JAPXFY010005641.1 coordinate 11,674, forward strand.
CTGTCTGTCTGCTGTCTGTTTGCTCTCTGTCTGTCTGTCTGGCTGTTTGCTCTCTGTCTGTCTGTCTGGCTGTTTGCTCTCGTCTGTTTGTCTGTTTGCTCTCTGTCTGTCTGTCTGTCTGTTTGCTCTCTGTCTGTCTGGCTGTTTGCTCTCTGTCTGTCTCTGTCTGTTGCTCTCTGGCTGCTGATGTTTGCTCTCTGTCTGTCTGGCTGTCTGTTTGCTCTCTGTCTGTCTGTCTGGCTGTTTGCTCTATGTCTGTCTGTCTGTCTGTTTGCTCTCTGTCTGTCTGTCTGTTTGCTCTCTGTCTGTCTGTCTGTTTGCTCTCTGTCTGTCTGTCTGCTGTTTGCTCTCTGTCTGTCTGGCTGTTTGCTCTCTGTCTGTCAGTCTGGCTGGCTGTTTGCTCTCTGTCTGTCTGTCTAGCTTTTGCTCTCTGTCTGTCTGTCTGTCTGTTTGCTCTCTGTCTGTCTGGCTTTGTCTCTGTCTGTCTGGCTGTTTGCTCTCTGTCTGTCTGTCTGTCTGGCTGTTTGCTCTCTGTCTGTCTGTCTGTCTGGCTCTGTTTGCTCTCCGTCTGTCTGCTGTCTGGCTGTTTGCTCTCTGTCTGTCTGTCTGTCTGGCTGTTGCTCTCTGTCTTGTCTGCTGGCTGTTTGCTCTTTCTGTCTGTCTGTCTGGCTGTTTGCTCTCTGTCTGTCTGCTGTTTTGCTCTCTGTTGTCTGTCTGTTTGCTCTCTGTCTTCTGTCTGTTGCTGTTTGCTCTTTGTGTCTGGCTGTTTGCTCTCTGTCTGTCTGTCTGTCTGCTGTTTGCTCTCTGTTGCTGTCTGGCTGTTTGCTCTCTGTTGTCTGTGCTTGCTGTTTGCTCTCTGTGCTGTCTGTCTTCTGGCTGTTTGCTCTCTGCTGTCTGTGTCTGCTGTTTGCTCTCTGTCTGCTGCTGCTGTTTGCTCTCTGTCTGTCTGTCTGTTGTTCTGTCTGTCTGTCTGGCTGTTTGCTCTCTGTGTCTTTCTGGTGTTTGCTCTCTGTTGCTGTTCTGGCTGTTTGCTCTCTGTCTGTCTGTCTGTCTGGCTGTTTGCTCTCTGTTGTCTGTCTGTCTGGCTGTTTGCTCTCTGTCTGTCTGTCTGCTGTTTGCTCTCTGCTGTGTCTGTGTTGTTTGCTCTCTGTCGCTGTCTGTCTGCTGTTTGCTCTCTGTTGTCTGGTCTGGCTGTTTGCTCTCTGTGTGTCTGCTGTTTGCTCTCTGTGTGTCTGTTGTTGCTTCTGTTTTGGCTGTTTGCTCTCTGTTGTCTGCTGGCTGTTTGCTCTCTGTTGTCTGTGTTTGCTTCTGTCTGTCTGTTGCTGGCTGTTGCTCTCTGTTTCTGTCTGCTGCTGTTGCTCTCTGTGTGTCTGGCTGTTTGCTCTCTGTCTGTCTGTCTGCTGTTTGCTCTCTGTTGTCTGTCTGTTGCTGTTTGCTCTCTGTGTTGGCTGTTTGCTCTCTGTTGTCTGGCTGTTTGCTCTCTGTCTGTCTGTCTGTCTGTTTTGCTCTCGTGTGTCTGTGTTTGCTCTCTGTCTGGTCTGTCTGCTGTTGCTCTCTGTCTGTCTGTGCTGGCTGTTTGCTCTCTGTTGTCTGGCTGTTTGCTCTCTGTCTTGTTGTTGTTTCTGCTGTTGTCTCTGTTGTCTGTCGTCTGCTGTTTGCCTCTGTCTTCTTGCGTTGTTTGTCCTTGGTGTTTGTCTCTTCTTCTGTCTGCTCTGTTTGCTCTCTGTCTGCTGGCTGTGCCTCGCTGTCTGCTGTTGCTCGTCTGTCGCGTTGCTCTTGTCGTCTTCGTTCGTTCTTCTGTCTGTGCTGTTTGCTCTGTCTCGCTGTTGCCCTGTCTGTCTGTCTGTGTTTCTCTGTCTGTCTGCTGTTGCTCTCTGTGTCGCTGTTGTTGTCGTGTGTGCTGTGGCTTGCTCTCTGTCTGTCTGTCTCTGTTTGTCTGTGGCGTTTGCTCTCTGTTGTCTGTTGTCTGGCTGTTTGCTCTTGTTCTGTCTGTCTGCTTTGCTCTCTGTCTGTCTGTCTGCTGTTTGCTCTCTGTCGTTGTCTGGCTGTTTGCTCTCTGTCTGTCTGTCTTCTGGCTGTTTGCTTCTGTCTGTCTGCTGTCTGGCTGTTTGCTCTCTGTCTGTCTGCTGTTTCCTCTGTCTGTCTGGTGTTGCTTCTGTCTGTCTGGCTGTTGTCTCTGTCTGTCTGTCTGCTGCTGTTTGCTCTCTTCTGTCTGGCTGTTGCTCTTGTCGTTGTCTTCTGCTGTTTGCTCTCTGTCTGTTGTCTGTTGCTTCTGTCTGTCTGCTGTGCTCTCTGTCTTCTGCGCTGTTTGCTCTCTGTCTGTCTGTCTGCTGGCTTTTCTTCTGTCTGTCGGCTGTTTGCCTCTGTTGTCTGTCTCTGCTGTGTCTCTGTCTGTCTGGCGTTTGCTCTTCTGTCGTGTGCTCTCTGTGTCTGGCTGTTTGCTCTCTGTCTGTCTGCGCTGTTTGCTCTCTGTCTGTCTGTCTGTCTGCTGTTTGCTCTCTGTCTGTCTGTCTGGTGTTTGCTCTCTGTCTGTGCTGGCTGTTTGCTCTGCTGTGCGTCTGCTGTGCTGTTTGCTCTCTGTCGTCTGTCTGGCTGTTTGTCTCTTGTGTCTGGCTGTTTGCTCTGTCTGTCTGTGCTGCTGTTGCTCTCTGTTGTCTGGCTGTTGCCTCGTTGTCTGTCGCTGCTGTTTGCTCTCTTTCTGTCTGTCTGCTGTTTGCTTCTGTTGCTGCTGTTGTCTCTGTCTGTCTGTCTGTGGCTGTTGCTTCTGTTGTTCTGTCTGGTGTTTGCTCTTGTTCTGTTGTCTTGTGCTGTTGGGTTTGCTCCGTGTGTTGGTTGCTC
>JAPXFY010005642.1:0-14511 GCA_030674185.1 Monoplex corrugatus
CCCGGGGTTAAAAGGAAATGACTGCGTATGTATTTTTCTCACCTTAAAAAAAAGGAACATATTTAAAGTAAAAAAAAAACAAAAAATTAAAGGCTGCCCTCACACACAACCACATTCTGTATGAACCGCCCCTCACATGACAGGGGTCCGGCCCCCCCCCCCCCCCAACCTTTTTTCCCCCTAAAAACCCCCCCCAAATCAAATTTGGTCTTTCCCTCAAACCAATGCTGGTCTCTTTTAAAAACCAATGTTGGTCTCTCGTAATGTAAAGTTGGCCCCACCCACAAGCTGAAGCGTGACTCAAACAAGACAAAAACAAAAAAAACATCTTTTCATTCCTCTAAGTTTTTCAGCACTAAAACAACTTCGCGATAACTTTTTAAAAAAAAAAAACAGCTTGAACAACGTTCAAATTAGCTACGAATCCTTTGTCAATAACTGACGATTCTTAGGACTTTTTCCTACAAGAAGAAGAGAGAGAGAAGAGAGGGGGAGAGGGAAAAAGAAAGACAAAGACAGACAGCCCCAGACAGCCCAGAGACAAGGGGAGAGCACTTTTAAGTATAAAGAATGACAACAGGGCAACAATGCAACAGGAAAGATGCCAAATTTTGTAAACCCCCAACCCAAACACACACAAAACCACACAACCCACACAAAAACCCCACACACACAACACACAAAAACCACACAAAAACAAAACAACAACACAACAACCACACAAACCACACACACACACACACACACACCACACACACACACACACACACAAACACACACACCCACACACACACCCCAAAATATCACTTATATGAAAAGACGTTAAATCAAGGCAACGAACGAACACACACAACCACACCCCAAACACACCCCCCCCCCCCCCCCCTTTAAATACAAGAGGTGACCACGGGGCAACAGGTGCAGCGGGAAAGATGTCAAACTGTAAAAAAAGACAGAAAAACAGGGAACCCCCCCGAAGAAAAAACGCCCAGTTTAGAAAAAAATCACAACATAGCAACCACTCCCTCCCTCTCAAGCCATCTTGTGCAAAACGTTTTTTACTCAAGCATTCGCACGCGGATGTATTTTTTAGAACGGGGTTATTTCAGTAAAACCCGTACTTTTGGTTATTGAAATGCATAATAAGATTCCTTTCTACAAAAAATTTCTTACTTTTTTTTTTTTATCGCCGTACCCCTTCGAAACGGATACGGCATGTAACATCTATTCCCTTTGGGAGATTTTATTATTATTATTGTTATCACAAAATTAATTATTATTAATTATTAACATTTTTTAAATTATTATTTAGCATTTGTAGTAAGTATTAGGGGGTAGTGGATATCACATAATACAACATTATAACATCATTTTTTTAACTATTTGTTTTTTAAAGGGCCCGGTCAATGCTCAAGCCATACCAGGGCAAACAAAAAACAAAACAAAACCCAAAAAACCACCCCCCCCCCTCCCCCCCCCTCTCTCTCTCCCCCTCTCCCCCCCTTTCTTTTTTTTTTTTTTTTTTTTTTTTTTTTTTTTTTTTTTTTAAAAATGCCCCTTAAAAAAAGGAAAAAAACTGAAACGAAAATTTTCAGGCCATATCACGCTTTCCCACTAAATCAAAGGATCTGCCCTGGCGTTTGGCCCATTCTACGGACTGAAAAATGGGGGGAACTAAAAAAAATTTGAACATAAATGCATAACAATACAAAAAAAAAAACATAAAACGACCTAAGTACAAAAGCAGTTGCATTTCGTAAGCAAACAGTTTGCAATACCCAATTGTTCAGTCCTTACAGAATGTATGAAAGACTTTTTAGGGGAAAACATCGAGATGACAGATCCGCAAGGCGAAAATGATAAGGGACAAGATAAATAAAAAAAAAAAGAACAAGTCAGGAACACGAGAGTGACAGCAAAGATTAAAATTTCTCGGACAATTTCCAAAAAAATGGGGAAATTTTATATTGAAAGAACCCCCTGGCATCCCCATGGGGAAACCCCTTTGGAGAAGGTTTTTGTCTCACCTTTAGCCCAATGGTTTTACTAGTGAAAATCAAGAAGCCCATTCGCCATCCGTTTTCCCAAAACGGGGGTTGACTTCAGACGTCAAAAAAACACCTTTTCTCATTTTTCCCCAACCCCCACCACCCCCAAGAATCCTTATCTTTTTTTTTCCGCGTCTGTTTTTTTCTCTTCGATCTTTTTTCGGGGTTTTAGTTCTGGCCATGGGTGTAAAAAAATTTAACAACCCCCGGGTTTTAAGGGAGTTTTTTATAGACACTTGGCCCATACTTCTAACATTCAAAACTTTAAAAGTCTCCTGTCATTGTCATGTATGTGCATGTAAGTTTTTTGTGCGTGGGAAGGGATACGCGTACGTTTTTTGTGTTTGGAAGATGTGTATTTGTGTGTGTGCAGTGTGGGCTCGTCCGGCGCGCCGGGCCGACTGTACAGAACCATATAAAAGGGCTATACCCACTCAAAAACCCCCAGCACCTCGTTGATCTTGGAAAAAGCCACATACACACACACCCCACCCACCACACACACACACACACAAAACACCCAACACACCCCCAAACCCCCACCACACACACCCCACAAACACACACACACGCAGAAAAGAAAATTAATTCACACTCATGTATTTGCGCATATAATCAAGAATGTTTTTCCGGGCTGAAAAGCCCCAAAACAAAGGGGAAAAAAAAAAAACCCCAAAACAAAAGAAAAGAAAAGAGGAAAAAAAACCTGGCAAAAAAAAATTTCCCCGGAGAAAATTTTAAACAAAAAAAACAAAAACGGGCTTTTCCCTACAAAAAAGGGAAAAAAGGGGTTTAGGGTCAAAAACCCAAAATGTCCCGGTAGTTTTGGAGGTGTGTTTTGGGAGCAGTTTGAGCTATGTAGGGGAAAATTGACTGACACGTAGCGGTGCAGAAAATGGGGGCCCCAAAAAAAAAATAAAAAATACAAAACAAAAATAAAAAACCCACATATTTCTATCATATTTTTGAGTCAATTCCCCCGGGCCAAGGGGGGTCGGAATGGAAAAATAAAATAAATAAATAATAACACAAAATAATAATAAAAAATTTCCAAACCTCCCCCCCCCTAATATTGTCGTTTCTCCTTTTGAATAGGTATTGTGTTTAAACCTTTCAAACTATCAAAACCATGCTAAGGGGGCATGCGGAATGATAAGAGGAAAAAAAAATATACCGACTAATTTTTTTAAATTTTTTTTTGCACGAGTTTATTAAATTTTTCGTTTTCTGTTCCCTTTTTATGTTGTCATGAAAATGTGGTTTCACTACTTGCCTGGAGCCATGACGGGGAAAGCCTGTTATCTGAACCCTCGACCATTTTAAAACATTAAAAACCACCAGACCCGCATGTTTTGGAATGCAATCATACCCCTGGGGAAACTGAAACTGGGCACACACCGAACAACACAACAATGAACAGCAGAAATAATAATAATAATGATGGGGGTGATGAATTTATGGATGAATAAGATGATGAGATGAGATGAAGATGAATGAAAATAATAAAAAATGAAATAATAAATAATAATCAAAAGGGCGATTACAAAAGCGCCGATTATTAAGCGGAAAAATTCTTTCAGTTTAAAAGATTTTTCTGTAGGTCCCCCAATTTCACGACCGCGCGCGCACGCACGCACACACGCACACCATATAAGCGTGCAAAGGGCGCGCGGCCACACACACACACATGCACCCCCAACCCCCACCACCACACACACATACACACCCACACACCGCATGCCCCCCACACCACACACACAATCACCAAACACACACACAAAACCCCCACCAAAACACACACCCCGCACGCACCATACACACACCACACGCACGAAAAACACACACAAGCATACACACACACACACACACACCAAAAACACACACATACATACACACACATTTCCCCTTTCTCGTACACACACGGCGGGGGGGCCGCCGCCACAAACCCCCCACGCAAACAGACACCACCCCAGACACACCACACCCCCCCAAAACACCCCGCACACAAAAACACATCACACGGGCACACACCAACCCGAACCAACGCCACACAAACACGCACACACACACACACACACACACACACACACACACACACACACACACACAAACCCCCCTTAATCGTGTCCCCCCCCGTTTTCTTTCGGCCTGGGAAAAAAAAACAGAACATATCTCCCTTTAAGTAATCTCACCCCAGCTCAGGGTTCCTGTTTATCGCTTCTTTTAAGAGGCCGACAAATGAGTCCCCCACAAACACCCCATTCACTACACACCAACGCACGCACGCAACGCAAATACACACATACACATACACACACACACGCAAAAGGCCAGCAAAATGTTCCGCTAAAAAATCTGTTTCCTACCAAATAGCATGTTCTGTCTCTACAAAGGGTATGGTCCCCCTGCCATATCTACGTTCTCTACCGTAACTGTGTTCTCTACCATAACTTCTGCCCCCATCACGTTCTCTACCATAACTGTGTTCTCTAACCCTAAAATTTTGTTCTCTAACTCTCACTCGTTTTCACCGATCATTATGTTTTCCTACCCCCACAGTTCTCTACATAAAAAATGTCTCTACCCCCATTTCTAGGTTTTTCTGTCTAACTATGTTCTCTACCGTACTGTAGTTCTCTACCACACTCTGTGTTTTCTCTACTATCACTCTAAGTTCTCTACCATCACTCTGTATTCTCTACCATCACCCTGTGTTTCTCTACTATCACTCTATGTTTTCTCTACCATCACCCTGTGTTCTTTAACAATTACTCTGGTGTTCTCTACCCATCATTTCTGTGTTCTTTAAACAATAACTTTGTTCTCAAACCATCACTCTGTGTTCTCTATCATCACATCTGTGTTCTTTAAAAATTACTCTGTGTTCTCTATCATCACTCTGTGTTTTTTTACAATTACTTTGTTTCTCTACCATCACTCTATGTTCTCTACTGTAACTGTGTGTTCTCTACCATCACTCCTGTGTTCTTTACAATTACTTCTGTGTTCTCTATCATCACTCTTGTGTTTTTTTACAATTACTTTTTTTCTCTACCATCACTCTATGTTCTCTACCATCACTCTATGTTCTCTACTGTAACTGTGTGTTTTCTCTACCATCACTCTGTGTTCTGCACCATCACTCTATGTTCTGTTACCATAAATTTTGGTTCTCTATTAATAAACTCTGTGTTCCCCTACCATCACTCTATGTTCTGTACCATAACTCTGTGTCTCTATTATAACTCGTGTTCTCTACCATCACTCTATGTTCTCTACATACACTCCGTGTTCCTCTACCATCACTCTGTGTTTCTCTACCATCACTCTTATGTTTCTTTACTATAACACGGTATCTTTACCCACTCCCTTGTGTTCTCTCTATAACCCCTGGTTCTTTACCATCACTCTGTTTTCCCTCTACTATAACCCTGTGTTCTTTACCATCACTCTGTGTTTCCTACTGTAACTCTGTGCCTCTATTATCATTCTGTGTTCTCTACCATCCACCTATGTTCTCTGCTATAATTCTGTGTTCTCTACCATCAAACTGTGTTCTCTACTATAACTGTGTTCTCTACCATCACTAGGGGGTTCTCTACCATAATTCTGTGTTCCTCTACCATCACTCTATGTTCTCTACTATAATTCTGGTTTCTCTACCATTAATTTTGTGTTCTCTACTACAACTGTGTTCTCTACCATCACTGTGTTCTCTACCATCACTCTATGTTCTCTATCAAAATCTATATCCTCTACCATCACTCTGTGTTCTCTAACATCATTCTAAGGCTATCAAACCATCACTCTATGTTCGCTTCTATAACTCTGTGTTCTCTACCACCCACTCTATGTTTTTCTCTATCATATCTATATCCTCTACCATCACTCTATGTTCTCTATAAATAACTATGTTCTCTACCATAACCTATGTTTCTCTACCATAACTCTGTTGCCCTACATCACATTTATTTTTTCCTATCATAACTTGTTCTCTACCAGCACTATATTTCTCTACCATCAGTCTGTGTTGTTTCTATCATCAATGTGTTCTCTGCCATAACTGTGTCCTTTATCATAAATTTCAGTTTCTCTGCCATCACTTTGTGTTCTCTACCACATCACTCTGTGTTTCCCCTACCATCACTGTGTTCCCACCCATCACTCATGTTCTCTACCATCATTGCGTTTCTCTATCATCACTGTGTTTTTCTACCATCTCCCTATGTTTTTATCATGGTGTTTCTCTCCCCAATCGCTGTGTTCTCTACATCACTGTTTCTCAACACTGTGGTTCTCTACTATAACTCGTGTTCTCTGCCATAACTCTACGTTCTCTAAACAAATACACAGGTGAGGAAGGGAACCCAGAGATGCTAGCGACCCTTTTGAACTCCCAAGGACATCTACCTGATGCCCCGGCCCCACCCCCCTCCACCTTTCCTGTCTACCTGTTGTCGCCCATCAAAGACCTGGTGCACAAGAACAAAGCGACTTTACAAATGTGGGTGGGACCCAGTCTGCGGTGGTCTGCCGGGAGATCATGTCCCCACCCTGATATCTGCCCCGTTTTTTCCCCCTGTCACCTTCCCTCACCACATGTCATCATCAAAGAACCTGTGCCTGAACATGGAAATTAAATAGGTGAGGATGGGATCTAGCATGCGGGTGGTCTGCCAGAGATCACGAACACCCTGAACGCTTTCTTAACCGCTTAAAACCCTTAACTGAAAGATCTGTCAGTATCAATCTCTCTTGATGTAGCTCCCCTAACCCCTACTTCCCACCCTTTCCAAATCAACAAAAAGTCCAGAGCATGGAACGTCGTTGCACATACTCACGGTACGGGAGTGCGTAATACTTACGGTACGGTTTCATCTTTTTCTCTGTTTGTGACTGTGGGGGTCAGATGGAATAGGGGTTGCAGCGTCATTAGGATTCAGTGGATCAGATGTTGTTCTCCGCCTTCCACCACCACCACCACCACAACCACCATCACCCCCCCCCCAAACCCCGTAATTATGTTTTCAATTTGGTGAGCAAGCTGTTTTCCCTTAGTTCTTGTTGACACCCAGGCGTCTGTTTAAATCGAAATGGTGACCATCCTGTGTTTTTCTATCTGCCTAACCTAATACGTAACTATCCTGTGTCTGCCTTAACCTATTGTTGTGACCATCCTGTTTTCTGCCTTAACCTACTGTGGTACCATCCTGTGTCTGCCTTAACCTACTGTGGTGACCATCCTGTGTCTGCCTTCCCTAACCTACTGTGGTGACCATCATGGTCTGCCTTAACCTACTGTGGTGACTATCCTATGTCTGTCTTAACCTACTATAGGGGACCATCCTGTGTCTGTCTGCCTTAACCTAATGGTGATCATCCTGTGTCTGCCTTAACCTACTACAGGACTATCCTGTGTCTGCCTTACCTACTATGGTGACCATCCTTTTGCTTGCCTTAACCTACTATGGTGACCATCCGTGTCTGCCTGCCTTTTAACCTACTATGGTGACCATCCCTGTGTCTGCTTTAACCTACTAGGGTGAACCATCCTGTGTCTGCGTTAACATACTATGGTGACCATCCTCTGCTTTAACCTCCCTAATGACCACCCTGTGTCGCCTGCCTTAACCTACTATGGTGACCATCCTCTGTCTGCTTTAACCCTACTATAGTGACCACCCTGGTGTCGCCTGCCTTAACCTACAAGGGTGACCATCCTGTTGCTGCCAAAACCTACTATGGTGACCACCCTGGGTCCTGCCTGCCTTAACCTACTATGGTGACCATCCTGTGTCTGCCTGCCTTACCTACTATGGTGACCATCCTGTGTCTGCCCTGCCTTAACCTACTATGGTGACCACCCCTGTGTCTGCCTTAACCTACTAAGGACCATCCTGGTGCTGCCTAACCTACAAAGGTGACCATCCTGTGCCCTGCCTTAACCTACTAATGGTGAACCCATCCTTGTCCCCGCCTTAAAACCTACTATGGTGACCATCCTGTGTCCGGGTCTGCCTTAACCTACTATGGTGACCCATTCTGTGTCCGCCTTAACCTACTATGGTGACCATCCAAATTCTGTCTGCTTTAACCTACTATGGTGACCATCCTGTGTCTGTCTGCCTTAACCTACTATGGTGACCATCCCTGTGTCTGTCTGCATTACCTACTATGGTGACCATCCTGTGTCTGCATTAACCTACTATGGTGACCATCCTGTGTCTGTCCTGCATTAACCTACTATGGTGACCACCTTTTGCCCTGTCTGCATTAAACCCCTACTATGGTGACCATCTTGTGTCTGCATTAATCTATGGTGACCATCCTGTGTCTGTCTGCCTTTAACCTACTATGGTGACCAATCTTGTGTCTGCATTAACCTACTATGGTGACCATCCTGTGTCCTGTCTTGCTTTAAAACCTACTATGGTGACCACTCTGTATCATTCAGGATCCGTAATTGCTTTTGTGTGGGTTTTACCTTGATGTAACTCTGTAGGTAACGTGAAATTTTTTGTCAATATTAAGATGGGTAATTTTTTTGTGTGTAGCCACCTTAACGTATTTTCTGTGAGTGACGCAAACTTGGGGTTCATATTAATATGGGTAATTTTCTGTGGGCCAACCTTAAAGTGTAGTTCGTGAGTGACCCCAAACTTTGTGTCAGTTTTAAGATGGGTAATTTTCTTGTGTGGCCACCCTTCATATGGTCTGTGAGTGACGCAAACTTTGTGTCAATATTAAGATGGGTAATTTTCCTTGTGTGGCCACCTTCATATGGTTCTGTGAGTGACGCAAATTTTGTGTCAGTAATTAAGATGGGTAATTTTCTTGTGGGGGCCACCCTTCATATGGTTCTGTGAGTGACGCAAAACTTTGTGTCAATATCAAGATGGTAATTTTCTTTGTGGCCAACCTTCACATAGCTCTGTGAGTAAACTCTGTGTCAAAAATTAGGGTGGGTAATCTCTGTGTTCCAACCTTCATGTGGCTCCCGTGATAAACTTTGTGTCAATATCAGGATGGGCCAATTTCTTTGTGTGGCCGACATTAAAAGTTGATCAGTGAGTAACGTAAAGTGTGTGTCATTATTAAAAATGGGTAAAATTTCCTCTGTGGCTCAACCTTCTATGGGTAAAGTTATACAGACCACGAAATGTTTTTGCTGATCTTTGGTTTTCACACAAGAAACCGTAATACAGCTGCGGTTACGAAACTATTTAGAACCTATGGCGACCTTGTTTGGGGGCAAGATATCTTTTACATGATAATTCAATTTCCTTTGGAAAATGTTAAGGAGTGTTTAGCGGGGTGAGGAGGGTGGTTAGCTATACTGGTCTCCCTGTTTCGGACAATAAAACGTTTTTTAGTAAAGGCCTTGCCAAACTGAACTTCCCCATTACCAATACCCCCATTTCATTGTAATTATTTACGCAACATAACCTGAATGTATGTTTACACTCAGAATGAGATGGTTTTATTAAGACACTGGAAACTTTTTCCCAATCAGTAATGACAACAAACCACATATGATCCCCCCCCTCCTCTCTCCCCCACACACACACAACACACACACCCCACACACACACACACACACACACACACAACACACACATATATATATATATATATTACCTCTCTCTCTCTCTCTTCTCTCTCAATCTTCTCCCCCCCTCTCCTCTCTCTCCTCTCGGCAAACTTGATGGGGACGATCACGTACAAATGATCAAAGTCAAACAAATAAGCCAAACAAACCAGCAAACAAGCAATCGGCAATCCGCCAACTTTTGCAGCGAACCATTACAGACGATATGACAACAATGACACAACACTAAGTGATGTACATGATCACTGACAGGAATCAGATCCCCTGAGTACAGGGACCTACACATCACCCCCAACACCACACAAGTTCTGGGTGGCCTTTTTTTGTTGTTGGTTGGTTGTTATTATTGTTTTAAAGGCCCAGCCGACTTTCGCAGAACCATAGCAGGCTATAACCACTTCAAAAAAAACACAAAAGTCAACAGGAAAAAGAAAAGGAAAAATTAAGTACACATATCAATACATTCGACCAAATAACCTAAGGACCAATGCCCTGGAGTTTGACCACTCCATCCAATTTAAACGCACAGAGGAATTAAAAAACACACCAAAATACAAATTTAAAAACATACCTAAGGACAACCAAAACATAAAACGGGCATAAAATTAACACACAAAACCTGCGTCCGCCATGTCTCACCTCCCTTGAGCCAAAAGTGCACTTAAATGTACCCAATTATCGATTCCCCGAAAAAAGTACGTAAGTCTTTATCGAACACATACAAGTGAATGGACCAGCAAAGCAGAAAAAAGATAGGAAGAAATGACAGAAAAGCAAAGGAACAAAGGCAGAAACAAAAAAAAATGACAAAAAATAGGACAATTTCTTAGCACAGAAGGTGGGGATACTATTTATACTGAAAGAGCCCCCGGCCCTCCCCACGGGGGTATAACCACTAGCAATTGCCCCCAGAGCGGAAAGGGAATCTGGAAAGACGAAACAAATCTTTACACTGGGATTGGGACATCATTGTGTTGACAACATCATTCCACTTTGTAAACATGGTCACTTGGTGTTGAAAACACGTAACACCACTCTTTTGCCATTGTCATTGTATTGAAAACATGCCACCACCACCCGAGTTCATGGTCTTTTTTTTGACAACACAGCCCCACCACCTCCCGTCATGGTCATTGTTTTGAAAAACACAGCCCCACCCAACTCTCAGTCCATGGTCCATTGTTTTGACAACACACCACACCACCACACTCCGTCATGGGGCATTGGTTTTTTGACAACACACCCCACCACCCCTCATCATGGTCATTGTTTTGACAACACAGCCCCACCACCCTGAGTCCCTGGTCTTTGTTTTGACAACACACCACACCCATCTCAGTCATGGTCATTGTTTTGAAAAAACACAAACCCCCCCACCTCTCAAATCATGGTCATTGTTTTGACAAACACAGCCCCACCACTCTCATCATGGTCTTTGTTTTTGACAACACACCACACCCCCTCTCAGTCATGGTCATTGTTTTGACAACACACCCCCACCCACTCTCAGTCATGGTTACTGTTTTGACAAAACAACCCCACCCCCTCTCATTCATGGTCACTGTTTTGACAACACAACCCCACAACTCTCAGTCATGGTCATTTTTTGACAACACAACCCCACCACTCTCATTCATGGGGCACTGTTTTGGGCAACCCTATCCCACCACTTTCCATGGCATTGAGAACACAACATCCCCACTCGCCGTCATGGTCCATTATTTGGCAACACAACCACCCCCCCGCCGTCATAGTCACTCAATTTGGGCAACATACTACACCCACTCACTGTCATGGTCAATTAAGTTCTGGGCCCCACGCTACGCCATTCTGTGTCAATACCACCATTAGTTCGTAAACAGACACACTTTAACGACGACAAACCGATCCGCCTTTTCCCACTCTGGCCTTCCCCCGCATTTCAAGTTGCTCACTTGTCAAACTGGCCATCGGCCTCTTTAACTCTGGGTTCCAGCTTTATTTTTCCCGCAATCCCTCTCTTTTTTTTTCCAACGGTTTTTTGCGGGAAATTAGTGAAGAAATCTTGATAAATTTCATTTTTTACGTCAGTAAACGTTTTTCCTAATGTATACACTGTAAATCAGGGGAAGCTTGCAATCCCGGCATACGAGTAGTCATCATTTAAAAATGTAGTGGCATACTATAGTCAACTGTCATCAGTAAAACTGTAGTGGCATACTAGTAGTCAACTGTCCATCAAAATAAAACTGTAGTGACATACCCAGTGGTCAACGTTTATCAAATGAAAACTGTAGTGGCATACTATGGTTTAACTGTTTTTCAATGAAACTGCAGTGGCATACTAGTGGTCAACTGTTATCAATGAAAATGTAATTTGGCAAAACTAGTAGTCAAAATGTCATAAGTGTAGCTGTAGTTTGGCATACTAATAGTCAACTGTCATCAGTGAACTGTAGTTTTTGGCATTCCCCGTATCAACTATCATAAGTGTACTCTAGTTTGGGCATACTAATAGTCAACTGTTCATCAGTGAAGCTGTAGTTTGGCATACTAGTAATCAACTGTCATCAGTGAAGCCCGTAGTTTGGCATACTAGTAGTCAACTGTCATAAGTGTAGCTGTAGTTTTGGCATACTAGTAGTCATCAGTGTAAGGCTATAGATTGGCATACTAGTAGTCAACTGTCATCAGTGAAACTGTAGTGGCATACTAGTGGGGCAACTGTTATCAATGAAACTGTAGTGGCGTTTCTACTGGTCAACTGTTTTTCAATGAAACTGTTGGTGGCATACAGTGTCAACTGTCATCAATGACAATGTAATTTGGCATACTAGTAGTCAAATGTCATAATGTAGCTGTAAGTTGGCATACTAGTAGTCAACTGTCATCAGTGAAGCTTAATTTGGCATACTAGTAAACTGTCATAAGTGAAGCTGTAGTTTGGCATATAAGTAGTCATCAGTGTAGCTGTTGTTTGGCATACTAGTAGTCAACTGTCATCAGTGAAGCTGTAGTTTGGCATACTAGTAGTCATCAGTGTACCTGTATTTGGCATACTAGTAGTCATCAGTGTACCTTAGTTTTGGCATACTAGTAGTCCAATTGCCATCAGTGAAGCTGATAAGTTGGCATACAGTAGTCCATCAGTGGTAGCTGTAGTTTGGCATAACTAGTAATCAATTGTCATCAGTGAAGCTGTAAGTTGGCATACTAGTAATTATCAGTGTAGCTGCAGTTTGCATACTAGTAGTCAACTGTCATCAGTGAAGCTGTAAGTTGGCAATACTAGTAATCATCAGTGTAGCTGCAGTATTGGCATACTAGAGTCAACTGTCATCAGTGCAAGGCTGTTAATTTTGGCATACTAGTAGTCATCAATGTAGCTATAAGCCCTGGCATACTAATAGTCAACTGTCATCAGTGAAAACTGTAGTTTGGCATACTAGTAGTCAACAGTCATAAGTGTAGCTGTAGTTTGGCATAACTATAGTCAAATGCATAAGTGTAGCTTAGTTTGGCATACTAGTAGTCCATCACTGGTAGCTGTAATTTTGGCATACTAGTAGTCAACTGTCATCAGTGAAGCTTAATTTGTCATATTAGTAGTCCAACTGTCATCAGTGTAGCTGTAGTTTGGCATACTAGTAGTCAACAGTGGTAGCTGTAATTTGGCATACTAGTAGTCCAACTGTCATCAGCGAAGCTGTAGTTTTGACAACCAGTAGTCATCAGTGTAGCTGTAGTTTGGCATACTAGTAATCAACGTCATCAGTGTAGCGTAAGTTTGGCATACTAGTAGTCCAACTGTCATCAGTGTAGCTGTAGTCCTGGCAATACTAGTAGTCATCAGTGTAGCTGTAATTTTGGCATACTAGTTAACACTGTCATCAGTGTAGCTGTAGTTTTGGCATACTAGTAGTTCAACTGATCATCAATGTAAGCTGTAAGCGTGCATACTAGTAGTCAAACTGTCATCATGTACGTGTAGTGGCATACTAGTAGTCCAACACTTAACGTCAGAAGGAAAGTACAACAGGAAATGACATGGCACTTGCACACCTTTAAAATGAAATGGCCGTCATATTCATTATTAATAACAACCGAAATTTTTTAATTGTTTGTTTGATTCAAGATAAGCTAGGAAAATGAAACATGACAGCGAATCTGACTCCTGAACAATTTACTCGTGTATGCTGGCAAGTTTATTTTGGTGGATTTAGTTTTGGTTAGGTGTTGTGTTTTGTTGTTGTTTGTTTGTTTGTTTGTTTTGTTTGTTTGTTTTTTTGTTGTTGTTGTTGTTGTTGTTTTTTTTCGTGCGTTCGTTTGTTTGTTCGACCTATGCTCCCAAAGCAGATGTGTTTTGTGCTATTTAGAGCTCATCGTTAGACCTGCTGTCTGAGGAAGACTAAGGATGGGCCATCCATGACCTGAATACTGACACGTGCGCTGTAGGAACGTTTCCTGAGCTACTTCCTAATCCGCAGTTGTCCTTTTTATCTTTGAATTTTTTTTCCTCTCTAGTTGGCACTGTCTTCTTCAAAGGTTTCTGTTTTGTTTTGTATTTTAGAACAAACTGTTTAATTCTGTCGATAAAAAAAAAAGCCTACTTTGCTTCTTTGTTTCTCTGTTCGTTTGCGCCATTGAAAGGGGGATCACCCTTTTTTTTTTTTCCTTTTCCTGGGATTTGTGACAGTCTCTCTACATTTACTTTCATAGATAAGAAAGCAACTGGTTGACACAACCAGCCTGTAAATGTTTTTGTTATTGTTGTGTAACACCATATCAGGGCTACACAACCGCTTCAAAACATACAAAACTTAACAGGAAAAAAAAAAAGAAAACTGAAGTAAACAACCAATGCCCCCCATTCCC
>JAPXFY010000564.1:0-30000 GCA_030674185.1 Monoplex corrugatus
GTTTATTGTATGTCATCCAGATTTTGATGTCCGAGTAGCACTCAGTGGTGCGAGTCTAGAGGCGCTGTACATTGTCAGATGAGTCACTGTCATGACGTTGGGTGTCATCAGCATAGAAGTGGTGTTTTATAGAGTGGGAGTTGATGATAGTGGACAGGGGGGAGGTGTAAAGAGTGAAAAGAACAGGGCCAAGGACAGATCCTTGTGGAACACCACAGGTCAGGTATGCAGGTTGAGAGTAAGTGTCATTGATGAGAACAGTTTGTTTTCTGTTTGATAGATATGAAGTGAACCAGGAGAGAGCAGTGTCAGAGATGCCAAAAGTATGATGGAGTCTAGAAAGGAGAATACCATGATCAATGGTATCAAAGGCTGCAGACAGATCGAGGAGTGTGAGGAGAGAGACTTTGCCAGTATCAGTTGCAAGCAGGAGATTGTTGAGAATGTGTAGTAGGGCAGTTTCAGTGCTGTGGCACTGGCGGTAGGCTGATTATTAAGAATTGAGGAGATTGTTGGCAGACAGGTGAGAGTTCAGCTGGTTGAGGACAACTTTTTCAAGGAGTTTTGACAAGAAAGAGAGATTAGAGATAGGCCGGTAGTTTTTCAGTTCATTTGGATCTAAATTGTATATCTTGAGGAGAGGGTGAACGATAGCAGACTTGAAAGAATCCGGGACAGTTCCAGTTTGAAGAGAAGTGTTGATGATATCAGTAATGAATGGGAGGAGAGTAGGGAGACATTTGGAGTAGAGAGAACCTGGAAGAGGATCCAGTTCGCAGGTTTTGAACGACATGGATCTGATTGTGTTGAGAATTTCTTCTTGTGAGACTGGGGTAAAAGTAGTAAAAGGTGTGCCAGAGAAGGAAGGGTATGCAAACCATTAACACCGTTTCAACACGCACATATACAAGCACACGCACACACACACACACACACACACACACACACACACACACACACATGCACGCACGCACGCACGCACGCACGCATGTACGTAGATGAAGTCATTAAATCACAATAACAAAGAAATCAATAGAAAAACAGATCCAAGAACTGAAAAAAAGATGGAAATATTCCAATGGAAAAATATTCTGATTGTTTTACTAAACGGGATTGTATCATATTGTCTGGTTTGTGTTGTGTTTGTTGAGTTGTGTTGTGTTGTTGTTTGTTGTGTTGTGTTGTGTTGTGTTTGTGTTGTTGTGTTGTGTTGTGTTGTGTTGTGTTGTTTGTGTTGTGTTTGTTGTTGTGTGTTGTGTTGTTTGTGTTGTGTTGTGTTGTGTTGTGTTGTGTTGTGTTGTGTTGTGTTGTTTGTGTTGTGTTGTGTTGTTTGTGTTGTGTTGTGTTGTGTTTGTGTTGTGTTGTGTTGTGTTGTGTTGTGTTGTGTTGTGTTGTGTTGTGTTGTGTGTGTTGTGTTGTGTGTGTTGTGTTGTGTTGTGTTGTGTTGTGTTTGTGTTGTGTTGTTGTGTGTGTGTGTGTTGTGTTTGTTGTGTTGTGTTGTGTGTTTGTGTGTGTGTGTGTGTGTTTTGTTGTGTTGTGTTGTGTTGTGTTGTTTGTGTTTGTTGTTGTTTTGTGTTGTTTTGTGTTGTGTTGTGTTGTGTGTGTTGTTTTGTGTTGTGTTTGTTGTGTGTTGTGTTGTTTTGTGTTGTGTTGTGTTGTGTTGTGTTGTTTTGTGTTGTTTTGTGTTTGTGTTGTGTTGTTTTGTGTTGTGTTGTTTGTGTTGTGTTGTGTTGTTTGTTGTGTGTTGTGTGTGTTGTTTTGTGTTGTTTTGTTGTTGTTGTTGTGTTGTGTTGTGTTGTGTTGTATTGCGTTGTGTTATGTTGTGTTGTTTTGTGTTGTGTTGTGTTGTGTTGCGTTGTGTTATGTTGTGTTGTTTTGTGTTGTGTTGTGTTGTTTTGTGTTGTGTTGTGTTGTGTTGTGTTGTGTTGTGCTGTGTTGTGTTGTGTTGTGTTATGTTGTGTTGTTTTGTGTTGTGTTGTGTTGTGTTGTGTTGTGTTGTGTTGTGTTGTGTTGTGTTGTGTTGTGTTGTGTTGTGTTGTGTTGTGTTGTGTTGTGTTGGTTTGTGTTGTGTTGTGTTGTGTTGTGTTGTGTTGTATTGCGTTGTGTTATGTTGTGTTGTTTTGTGTTGTGTTGTGTTGTTTTGTACCTTTTAGTATTGTGGAGAATTGCATTACATTGTATTGTATCATATTGTCTGGCACTGCGTTGTGTTGTGTTGTGTTGTGTTGTACCTTTTGGTATTGTGGAGAATTCCATTACATTGTATTGTATCATATTGTCTGGCACTGCGTTGTGTTGTGTTGTGTTGTGTTGTGTTGTGTTGTACCTTTTGGTATTGTGGAGAATTCCATTACATTGTATTGTATCATATATTGTTGTATTGCGTTGTGTTTAGTTGTGCTGCTTTGTGTTGTGTTGTAATGCTGTGTTGAGTTGAATTGTGTTGTGTCATGTTGTATTGTGTTGTGTTGTATTGTGATTTTGTTGTGTCGTGTTGTAGTCTATTGTATCGCAATGTATTATATTGTATAGTATTGTATTGGATCAGATCAGATCGTGTCCTATCGTATCGTATCATATTGTACTGTGTTTAATTGTATTTTATTGCATTGATTTGTATTGCATTATATTGTATTGAATTAAATTGTGTTGTACTGTGTTGTGCTGTGTTGTTTTGTTGCGTTGTGTTGTGTTGTGTTGTGTTGTGTTGTGTTGTGTTGTGTTGTATTATATTGTATTGTACAGTTCTGTGTATGGGATAGCGCGTAAGTATCCATCTAGGATGCGAGAAACGTGGACTCATTTCTCAGTCGAATCTCCAGTAGGGGTCAGATACGACAGTAAACAGAGGTCACGTGTGCACAAATCGCTTTGAGCAGGTAAAAGAACCCACAGTAAAGGAGGTATCCCTGGCAACATTTTGTTGGTAAAAAATCCACTGTCATAGGTGAACAGAAATATTAGATTCACCGAAAGGGGGAGAGAATAATGAATCCATCGGCACTGACTCCATCACGACTGGAAACGCACAACGGATCATGATTAATGACCAGATGGAATTTCCGTGTGCGTGTGGAAGGAGATTCACCACCAAACGCGGCATGAAGATCCACAGGACAAAAATGGGCTGTTTGAAGACTCATACGAACCACCAGCAGCGCACTGCGATAGCAGGTGAGACGTTGGATGACCAAGGCCAGGATTTAAACCATAGTGCCAAAGACATCCACGCTGATGGTTCTGGTGCGGATTTTGCACAAGCTCTTAACGCCAAACGTGGAAAACTCAATTTGCCGCCTGCCGGTGCAAAAGAACAATGGGAGAAATTAGATGAGGAACTTGTCCTTAAGCTGAATGTGCTAATAGGGAACAGTACGCTGGAACACAAACTTGACACATACGGAGACATCATATACTCTATCTGCAGGGACACTTATGGAGTGAAGCAGCCAAAGACAAAAACGCCTCCCCAGAAATCCAGAAGACAGCAACAGATGGAGAGCATCCGGAGGGAGAAAAGGAAGCTTAAAAAGCGAATGAAAACTGCCTCAGAATTCGAGAAGCAAGGGCTCCTGGAACTCTGGAAAGATCTGAAAGCCAAACACAATGCTCTCAGCAAAGTGGAATCAGCAAGGCGAAGAAAGAGCAAAAAGAAGAAGACTCAAGATCATTTCTTCAAAGATCCCTTTGACTTTGCAAGAAAGCTGTTTGAACAACCCAAATCAGGGACTCTCACAGTGGGCAAGGAAACCCTAGAGCAGCATCTCAGGGAAACATATTCCGATTCTCAGCGTGAGGCACCATTTGAAATCCAGAATCTGGTTTGGCCTGCAGCGCCAGAAGGAAAATTCAACAACAAACCATCAACACTGGATGAAGTGAAGAACGTAGTAAAGAAAGCCAGAGCCAAGTCACCTGGACCAAACGGAATAAAATACCTGCTCTACAAGAAATGCCCAAAAGTGCTCGAGTGGCTCCACAAGATGATTCGATCAGCATGGAGGAACCAGAAGATCAGCGACCAATGGATGAGAGCTGAAGGAGTGTACATTCTGAAGGAGCAGAACTCCAGCAGCATCAATCAGTTCAGGCCTATATCACTTCTGAATGTCGAGGGGAAAATCTTCTTCTCTATTATGGCAGCAAGATTGACAAAATACCTGACTGAAAACAAGTATCTGGATATGTCAGTCCAAAAGGGAGGCATACCAGGAATGCCTGGATGATTGGAACATGCCACGTTGATTTGGGATGCCATCCAAAAAGCAAGAACAGAGAAGAGAGACATTGATGTAGTTTGGCTTGATCTGGCGAATGCATATGGATCAGTTCCACACGATATGATCCAGCTGGCTCTTGAAATGTATCACATCCCCGAAAACATCCGAACAATGCTGAGGAAGTATTTCCAAGGGTTCTCAATGCGGTTCTCTACCAAAGAATACACCACGGACTGGATAGACCTAGAGGTGGGCATTGCAATGGGCTGTGCAATCTCTCCCATACTGTTCGTGTTGGCAATGGAAGTCATCTTGAAAGCTGCAATGAAGAGTTCAGGTCCAGTGAATCTGGGAGATGGATACCAGATGCCTCCTCTGAAAGCTTTCATGGATGACACAACAGTCTTGTCCACGGATGAGGAAGAGACACACCAAATCTTAAAGCAGCTGGATGAGCTGGTGGCCTCTTCAAGAATGAGGTTCAAACCAAAGAAATCCCGAAGTCTCTCACTGCGAAAAGGAAAAGTGGCAGATTCAGTCAAATTCATGGTAGCCAACCAAGCCATCCCCACTGTCACAGAAGAGCCAGTAAAAAGTCTCGGAAGATGGTATGATGACTCCCTGAAAGACACACAAAGGGGATGTGAAACCAAGCAAACAGCAGAAGAAGGCCTGAAGAAAATAGATAACTGCGGACTGCCAGGCAAATACAAAGTCTGGTGTCTACAGTTCATGCTGATACCAAAGCTGCTGTGGCCACTGCTAATCTTTGACATTTGCACCAGCACAGTGGAAGCAATGGAAGCCAAAATCAACAAATACACAAGAAAATGGCTCGGTGTCCCACCTGGTCTCACTGATGTTGCATTCTACTGTCGTCAAGCAATGCTGAAGCTACCTCTCAAATCCATAGTGGAGGAATACAAAGTTGGAAAAGCAAGACTGTTGAGCATGCTGGAGGAATCGGAAGACAATATCGTGAGATCAGTTCAGCCAAAGCTGAGAACTGGCAGAAAATGGAAAGTCCAAGAGGCTGTAAACAATGCCAAGAGAAACCTCCGCATCAAAGAAATAATTGGACACACGCAAACCAACAGACAGGGACTGGGAGCAACAAAAATGCAGTGGTGGTCCAAAGCCAAAAGGAAGGAAAAAAGAGACATGATCATACAGGAGTTGAAGAAAGAAGAAGATGTCAAAAGAGTGCAGAAGGCAGTCCAGCAAGGTCAACAGGGGCAATGGACAACATGGGACAGTGCACTCCAAAGAAGTCTCAGCTGGAACGATATGTGGCACATGGCTCCTTTAAGGATAAGCTTCCTCCTCAGATCTGTATATGACCTGCTCCCCTCGAATGCAAACTTAGTGAAATGGGGAAAATCAGATGACCCAGCATGTCCGCTCTGTCAGAAGAAACAAACAGTGGAACATGTCCTAAGCTCTTGCAAAGTAGCGCTAGCCCAAGGAAGGTATACATGGAGGCACAACCAAGTTCTGAAAGTGATCACAGACGTGGTTAGCGAAAAAACCATGACCCCAAACGCACCAATTGCTATGACAACGTTCTACAAAGCAGGAGGGAAACAGGTCTGGCCCGAAATTGCTATGACAACCAGCACATTGCCAATGGGTCTTCTGGATGGAGCAGTCGACTGGGAGTGTACAGCAGACCTCCCAGAGTGGAGAAATTACCCAGATGTCATCAGCAAGACAGGCATGAGACCAGACATCGCTCTCCACTCTGACTCCTCGAAACAAGTGATTCTGATAGAACTCACTGTGCCATACGAAAGCAGAATGGAAGAAGCACATATCTACAAGACCGAAAAATACGCCGGTCTTGCCAGCACCCTGAAGAAAGCAGGTCTGCGGGTCAAAATCTTCGCCATAGAGGTCGGGGCAAGAGGGTTTGTGGGCACCTCCGCTTATGATCTCATGAAACAAATCGCCATTTCTGGGAAGAAGAGGACTAGAGCCCTTAAAGCGATGGCAGAGGCAGCAGAAAGGAGCTCAAGCTGGATCTGGGCAAGGAGGAACCAAAAGTGAACTTTATAAGGATTAAATTCCCTACAGATGATGTGTGCCCCTTTTAGCACATTGGTAAAACCGCGTACCGCAGTTCTGAAGCGCAGAATCGCCCAGGTTCGCTCCCCGGCGTGGGGAAAATAAAATAGACAACAGCAGAAGGGCATCCAGGAGTCATGACCTGGATGTGGCCCGGCCCCCCGAGAGTGTAAGGAGTTCAGGGCCGAAACACTTGTCTAAAGGGGGTTACTTCTCTGAAGACCTTCTGTTGTCTAGCTCTCCCTAGAGTTTCTTTCTACCTTAGTAGATAGAAAACTAGAACAGTAGTGCAGCACTTTGACGAACTGTTTTTCTTCTTGACAGTAAGGTTGCCTTTCACACAGTAAATATGTTCGGATTAAAAGAAACATGATATCAACATAACATTGTGAGTATTGTCACAGATACTGTGGCAATCCATACCCTGACCACGTGGTTACATGACCTCCTTTTTCGTTTTCTTGTATCGTTTTTATACCTGATATGATTTCACGTTGAGGTCTTTGGTGCCTGTAGTTCATGACAGCTGTCGTTACTGGGTCAACCATGGTCTCCTTACTTGGGGTCTGTCATTCAGTCTGTCTACACAACTGCGAAACTGCTGTCACTAGTGAAGTGTATAACAGGCAGTGTCTGGTCTCCTTACTTGGGGTCTGTCATTCAGTCTGTCTACACAACTGAGAAACTGCTGTCACTAGTGAAGTGTATAACAGTCAGTGTCTTCAGTAAGTTAGATAAGAACAGGTACTTTTGAGAACCATTGACATGATCAAGCAGCAGCATATGGTCTCTTTAAGTTAGTGACCCTATGGCAGCTTGACATCTCTGGTTCTTGAGGGCTTCCTGGCACTGAGACGTCGAATGAATTAACTTTAGTTGTGTATTGTGCAGCTTGGGATGACAGTTGTAGATTCAACGCCACTAAGGCAGTGGAGAGGCTGGTATATAAAAAATCTTAATAGAAACATACGATAGGACAGCAGTGTACCACAGACTACCTCCTTGTTTCTCTGTGCGTGGCTGTTTTACATTATGACCAGTGCATCGCTAAAAGTGTTAAAGCACCTTCCTGGGAACAAAAAGCCTAAGGCCAATTCTCACTTGGAAAGGACATTTCTACCCCTTCTGCCGAATTTTGGCAGTGGTCTGGGTGTTAGTCTTTCAGATGAGAAGGCAAAGCGAGGCTCTATACATAGATCATTTAATGTCCGTGAAAGATGGACAGCAGAAAAAAAAATCTCTGTCATAGGTTTGTTTGGAATACCCTCTATAACAGGTGAGCATAACCACTTGGTGGTCTTTGCCTATCAAAAGACAGTAAACATTCACTACCTAGCAAAGACATGCTACACAGACTGAGCAGCAACTTAGTTCAAACATGGCGTTAACCAAACAAACAGAACACTGTGCACATACATCTTTTCACACTGCTTTAATTCAGACAAAAAAAGAAAAGATATGAACTAACATGGCAATACATTACATTGTGGAAGAGCCACAGTTACAGTCAGCATCAGCAAGATACGCATAACCAGGATTACTCTTTTTATTATAAATCATTCTTGTGAAGCGCTGTTTGCCAGAGTTATTTGGGCTTACAGCACATTACACATAATCGGACATTTAAATGAATCATTGAAGATTTTTAAGTTGTTAGATGAGCTGACCACGCTGTACTATGTTGTTGCACTACGCAAATCTTCAGTGGGCAAACATGCTTGGAACAGCAGAGTAGAAAAAAAGTAAGTTTACTGTAACCAGCCAATTCATTTGTGACAGAAAAACCAGTCAAGGGCCTTGGAAGATGGTATGATGACTCCCTAACATATAACAGACGTTGTTAAAAACCATGCAAATGGCAGGAAAACACAAATATAAAACTCGTGTGGCCTGTGTGGCAAATACAAAGTGTGGTGCATGCAGTTCATGCTGATTCCAAAGTACTTCTGGCATCTACTCAAATCCGATATCAGCATTTGCATAATGGAATCAAAGAGGGTCAAAATCAACATATACACAAAGAAATGGTTTGGTTTCCCACTTGGTGTCATTAACGTAACGTGTTTTTTTCACATCAAATTTGACGCTACCCCTAAAATCCATCATCAAGGAGTACATGTGGGGAAGGTCAGGTTTCTAAGCATATTTAATGATTCATCACTTAAGGGTGTGAGATCAATACAGCCTGAGCTAAGGACTGGAGGAAAATGAAAAGTATGGGAATTAGCGGACGCAGTGAAATAAAGCCTCAAGATAAAGAAGAAAAATTAAATCAATAAATACATAAACACATAAACAAGTAAATAAATGAACAAATGAGTAAATAAAGAAAGAAAGAAATGAAAGAATAAATAAACATATACAGTAACAAGGACACACAGAAACCAATACAGAATGACTGAAGATCAACAAAATAGAAATGGTGGTCGAAATCCAAGGAAATAAATCAGGGAAGAACAACGTAATACAAGATATTCAGAAAGAAGTGGACGCCAAAAGAATACACTCAGATGTACACTCAAGACCTTAAAAAGACAGCACAGCGATGCATTCAATAGATTTGACTTGGATGCACAGCACTTTCATAAATTAGCCCTGTACCAGACAAGATACCGTGTCTGGCTGGAAGTTGCAGTAACAGGTAGAGTTATCTCGTTGTTGTGTTTATTGATGTTTTGGTTTGGTGCTTGAGTTGTTACAGTAACGGCTACTGTCTATTTCAAAGTAAGTGCACCTGCTTCTGCTTGCTGTGTACTACTGATTATATTGCCTGGGATGAAATTGCAGCTCAGCTGACGAACTGTTTTATTGTTCAGTTTTGTTGACAAAAGATGAGACTGATTGATTATATGATAGAATGCATATGACGGAGCCACTTCTCTCTCTCTCTCTCTCTCTCTCTCTCTCTCTCTCTCTCTCTCTCTCTCTCTCTCTCTCTCTTTGTTTTGGTCTGTGTGTTTGTGTGTGTTTGCACGTGTATATTAGTTGTGTGTTAGAGACTGGTGGACAGAGAAAGAGGAGAAGAGAGAGAGAGAGAGAGAGAGAGGAGAGAGAGAGAGAGAGAGAGAGAGAGAAAGAGAGGAGAGACAGACAGACAGACAGACAGACAGAGACAATGACAGAGAGACAGAGAGAGACAGAGAAGAGCGAGAGAGCGAGAGACAGAGAGACAGACAGACAGACAGACGACATACACAGTGACAGAGAGACGAGAGACAGAGAGACAGAGAGACAGAGACAGGGAGTACAAAGGAATCACAAAAGCATAAGATTGGAAAGTCAGACGCACATTCAAAGTGACATGGATCAACAACTACACCTAAAATCAGCTGTTTTCAAAGAAAATGTGTGAACAGCATGTGTCTATTTTCAGTCATACTGCTCTTTTCATCAGCAAGAATGCTGGTGAAATTCCATCTGGAAGTCAGACAGTTGAAATGTTTTATCACTTGTGTCTTTGACCAAGGCATTACTCTTTATAGAAACGATATAAATTATGTCGAACCTCACGTTCCTAAAGGGGCATAGTGTTATGCACCAGCTTATAATATTTAAACAAGACTATTTTTGTATTTTTCCTTCAATCATTGTAATAAATACAAATCAATCTTACATGTAATTGCACTTCTACTAAAATCAAGTCCCAGAAAAACGCCGCTTGAACATCGTCGATGTTCAGCCTTGAAAAAAGTAAAGAAACTTAAGCCATGAGTATGTACTTTGAGGAAGAAATGTGCTTAACGTTTGTTTGGGAGAGAAATACAAAAATAAGTGTCAAGCCAGATAGAGATTGAAATACACTTTGTGTTTAAAATATACATCTATGTTGATTGCTTTGATTCACACCATCTAATATTATTTTGTTTCCAACAAAAATTAAAAACGAAAGAAAACAAAAAGCAAAGAAATAAACAAAACTGAATTGTCCAATCCAAACAATGACTAAAGGAACAACACTGACTGACAAGTCGAGATCTTTTGTTATGATATCTGGCAGTGAGCATGACCCCACAGACTTCTCCATTCTTCTGAGATGCTGGAAAGAAGATTCATAAACCATAGGAGATTATGGAATGAGTTAGTAGATGACTCTAAGTTGTTGCTGAACATAATCGCTGATCAACTAGTGGCTGTATGCCAGTGCCAATGAGTATGTATGGGTATGTATATAGATTTATGTTTCAAATGTTTTCTTTGTGGTTGGACGATTCCATGTGAGCTCTAGTTATTTGGCAGACTTCAGACTTAACACTTCAAAACACTTTATTACACAAGGATGACAACATTAGGTCCCATTGCACCTGCCTGACATCTAGTACTCATTACTCTACACACAAAAACAAAACCATATTAAAAGCAGACTCTTAAGTCTTCGCAAAACCTTTATGCTAGTAAGGTCTTGACGTGGGGATGGGGAACAGGGTTCTTGTACCACAGACACCGCCAGAATAATTGGAGCATTAAGATGGACACTGAACAAACACATTTTAATGTGTGTGGTGTGGGATTGAACTTGAGACTATTATATGTTGATCCCAAGGCTCTATCAAAAGAGCCAACTAACTGGCGTTTTCCTTCAAAGTATCATTTTGTACATTGAACTTGGTGACTGTATTGCCTTGCTACAGAATGATAGATCCCTGATTTGACCTCGGGCTGGGACAGGTATTCTTCCTCCCCCATCCCTCCCCTTTCCACTAGGCCTCGGGTGGTTGTCTAGAAGCTTCCATTTTTTCAGAGAACACAATACAGTGAAATCCCATGTGCAGCGTATGCCTATCATTCACAATAGAGTCCAGGGCACACATATTAAGACCCCTTCAATGCCATGAATATTTTTTGCTCGATGACAACTATTTGCCAAGGGTTTTTTGGCTGCGGAGGGTAATAATTAACAAACAATTCTAGCATAAAAACTACTGAAGGAAAGTATATAAAACCTATGTTTTTCTGAAAGGGAATTGAACACTTTTCATTTATGATAGTTGTAACTTTATTTTATCTAATGTTTTTATAGCACATGGCCTATGAAGTTGAAATTTTTTTTTTTCCATTGCATTTTGTGATTTTGTGTCACAGCATGCCTGTAGTAACACCTAAAAGTCCTAGATGTAAGCATGAAACACACACACACACACACACACCTCTCTCTCTCTCTCTCTCTCTCTCTCTCTCCACACACACACACACACACACACACACACACTCGAGAGAGAGAGAGAGAGAGAGAGAGAGAGAGAGAGAGAGAAAATGCACACACACACACACACATACACCTAAGTACAATCAGTATCTATTACTAGTATTTGTATCACACCACACACACACACACACACACACAAACACACACGAGACAGAAATGCACACGCACACACACACACACACACACACACACATACACACACTGCCACGCCCACTTCACACTGGGCAGATTACACGCGCACACAACCTAACCGGTCAGTCAGCGAAGTTGGCCACAGCACAAGACAATAGGTTATGACGCCAGTCTCTGCCCCGTCCTCTCGTTCGGACTGCTGAGCTATCAACACGCGCTGACCACGTGAAGGCGTGTGTTGGTGTGTTGGGCGTAGCTCGCCGAGTTGTGTCATTGTCGGTGCTCTCCGACGTCGGTTCTTGTATCTCTTCTTCATTTTCCCTCATTTCACTTGTTTCACTGGACTGTCCGTCACCTGGCTGGTGGTCTGGGTCATCTATATCCTCAAATTCTGTTTCTAGTTCTGCTCTTTCTTCTCTGTCAGCGTTCGCTCGCACAATCGGAGCGATGTTGACGTCGGCACCGACACGCCGCACTTCATCGCTTTCATCTTCCTCGTCCAGAGAATTATCTGACGATGCTTCGCCATACATCTTGAGAAATTCTGTATCTTCCATCATTTCTAAAACTACATTAGGATCTTTCCAGTGAAAATCCGAAAATCCTTGGGTGTACGCTTTCTTTTTCCCGAGCTTGGGCCTGGTTGTGATTCGTCGTCTGCCATCTTGAAAAGTCGAGAGAAAGTGACAGCTGGGTGGGTCACTTAACCGAGTTCTTTGACCAATGCCCATTGAGATACCACTTCAAACCTCATGAATATTTGAAGCTGATACACCACACTTTCTGATTGGAGCAAATGGGGGAACCCCTGTCTAAAATTGGAGATGTGAAAAATGATGAAATGAGGATGACGAACCAGTCAGTCATGGGGCACTTTTTTGTACACTATAGCATAACGGACCAGTCAGTCATGGGGCACTTAAGAGGTATTAATGGCAGGCATTTTGAAAAAAAATCACTTTCATTGACACATACAAAAAACAAACAAACGAACAAGCAAACAAGCAAACAAACAAACAAACAAGAATGGAGAGAAAACGAAAAAGGAAGATGCATAGAGATGATGGTTTTTATTTGCCTTTGTCTGATCGTTTTTGTCAGTTTTATTGTGTATTTCATTATGTGTGAATTCAATTTTCCATTGTTGGTCTGGTGAAATTTACACATCAACGCTTATCTACACCTTACTATGTCCTCATCTCACACACACACACACACACACACACACACACACACACACACACACACAGACACACACACATACACACACACACACACACACCACATGGCATGACTCCAAAGGTTAAAAAAGACTTCCATACACAAATATTGCACATGTCATTATTCTATAAAATTGTAAGTTAAAAGTATGACGTCACCAATCTGCCATAATGGTCAAAAGAACCATACAGATGAACATGCATGTATAATACAACAATGTCGTCTCTTTCAAGTGGACCACCAGGAGACATGGCCAACTGCAACCCCTCTGACCCAGCAACGACACTAGCAGACAGCAGGAGCTGGAAAAACAATCTGCCACATTGATAAAGAAAATAAGAAGAATGGCAAGCTGCTGAAATCGTGATGACAAGTTTCTCCCGAAAAGACCAGCCTGAATTGCACATCTGTGGTGAAAACAAATCTGTACTGTCACATACCATATCCATCAGCCCATAAATGTACCCTCCCAGAACTCGTGATATTACTATCCACTATTGCAGCACAAACTTCCACGTACTCATCTTCTTCTTAGAAAAATAGATAATAACAGAATATACAGCACTGAGATGTTTTATAGATGATTTCTTGGAGTGAAATGGCATGTTGAGAAAACACATGAAAGCATCATCCAAGAACTGGATGTCCAAAGAGAAGTGTTAATCACCATAAAGAAAAGAAAGATGACATTTATGGGACATGTATGCCCACGAACCAGATCCCCAGTTATGGGAAAATAGCATCACTGCCTTGTGGGTGTCACAGGAAAGACCACGGTTAAGGGAGTAAACCCTAACAGAAACACCATTATCTTGTAGTTATCTCAGGAGAGATCAAGGCTAAAGGAGTAAACCCTAACAGAAAATCACCATTATCTTGTAGATATCTCAGGAGAGATCAAGGCTAAAGGAGTAAACCCTAACAGAAAATCACCATTATCTTGTGTTATCTCAGGAGGATCAAGGGTAAAGGAGTAAACCCTACAGAAAATCACCATTATCTTGTAGTTATCTCAGGAGAGATCAAGGCTAAAGGAGTAAACCCTAACAGAAAATCACCATTATCTTGTAGTTATCTCAGGAGAGATCAAGGCTAAAGGAGTAAACCCTAACAGAAAATCACCATTATCTTGTAGTTATCTCAGGAGAGATCAAGGCTAAAGGAGTAAACCCTAACGAAAATCACCATTATCTTGTAGTTATCTCAGGAGAGATCAAGGCTAAAGGAGTAAACACTGACAGAAAATCACCATTATCTTGTAGCTATCTCAGGAGAGATCAAGGCTAAAGGAGTAAACCTAACAGAAAATCACCATTATCTTGTAGTTATCTCAGGAGAGATCAAGGCTAAAGGAGTAAACCCTAACAGAAAATCACCATTATCTTGTAGTTATCTCAGGAGAGATCAAGGCTAAAGGAGTAAACACTGACAGAAAATCACCATTATCTTGTAGCTATCTCAGGAGAGATCAAGGCTAAAGGAGTAAACCCTAACAGAAAATCACCATTATCTTGTAGTTATCTCAGGAGAGATCAAGGCTAAAGGAGTAAACCCTGACAGAAAATCACCATTACCTTGTAGCTATCTCAGGAGAGATCAAGGCTAAAGGAGTAAACACTGACAGAAAAATCAACCACACTGCCTTGTGGGTAGTCGTAGGAATGACAAAGCTAGGGAGAGTTCATACAAAATAATGATGGAAGACAACGAGAAAGCACATCGTATATTACCTTGATACTCATGGCCAGCTGAAAGAAAGGAAAAAGGCTCAATGATGATGGAAAAATCTAAGAATAATAAGGATTGTGTATTGGGAACAAACAACAGCAATGAGAGTAGGAAACGATATAACGTGTTTTTTTTCCAAGAACTAGAAAAAAAAAAAAACACGAAAGAAGAATATGAACGCGTATTTAATACAACAAGACAAGACAGGCCCAAATGTTTGGCCAACTGGCCTTTGTCAAGCGTAGATTACAAGCAAACAAACACCAGATACAAAAATCAGGAGAAAAAGACTGAATCTTCCCTGCTGCTGGGTCCAGTGTGAGAAAAGGAATAAACTGACTAAGATGACATCCATCTCACACTGGACCCAGCAGCAGGGAAGATTCAGTCTTTTTCTCCTAATTTTTGTATCTGGTGTTTGTTTGTTTGTGATCTTACGTTTGACAAACGCCAGTTGGCCAAAAAAAACTGCGCCTGTCTTGTCTTGTTGTATTAAATACGCGTTCTTATTCTTCTTTCGTGTTTTTTTTCTGGTTCCTGTTTGTTTGAACGAGGGCAGTCACACTTGTTTTGAACTCTTTACAAAATATCAAAACAGAGGTTAGGCTGAAATGTCTTCTGCCACCACATTTGTTTTCATTTTACAGCGAAGTTATCATTAAAAAACACTAGAAGAATGCCCTGGAATAGAGGTTGAAGGAAAAATGATAAACAATCTTTGTTATGCAGATAACACCGCTGGAATTGCAGAAAATGAAAAAGACCTGCAAAATCCTGTGAATATAATAGAAATAGAAAGCAGAAACAAAGGGCTGGAGCTTAATAGCAAGAAGACTGCTGTCAATAAAAAACCACACAACAAAACAAACAAACAAAAAACCACCAAACAAACAAACAAACAAAAAACAACCAAAAACAAAAACAATACACAAACAAAAAACGAGACATCCCCTCTTGCAAAATAACAACAAATAACACAACATTGAGGCAGTTGCACAAGTTTAAATATCTGGGAACGGTCATCTCACCAGATCGCAGATGCACATTAGAAATAGCCAGTAGAACTGGTCAAGATAAAACGGCATTCAAGAAGATGAAAAACGTTCTTACAGCTAATGCCTATTAATTAACATCAGGAAAAGAGTTCTTTAATGTTATATTAAACTGATACTGTTGTACAGTTGTGAGGTGTGGACAGTCAACACGCAAAGTCAGAACAAGATTGAGGCAACTGAAGTGTGGTTACTAAGACGATGTTGTGAGTTCCATGATTGGCAAAGTAAACACACGAGACAGTCTTGAAGTAGGAATACACAAGAAGATCATGTATAAAGAAGACTAGGGAAAGACAAGGTACATTCACAGGACATTTTATGAAGCGAAAGAAATTTGAGCACCTGGTCACAACATGAAAGCTGGAGGGAAAGAGAGCACCAGGTAGACCCAGTGAGAAAATATGAATGGAGTTGCAGTGGCAGAAGAAATCCAAACTATTGTCACTATGACAGCAGTGTATAGAGAGATAGTCACACAACTTAAAACAGTGAGGTAGTCCTGGGAACATCATGTGGGGAACAGAACTGTAGGCACAGACCACAGTACTACCACTCTCTCTTGAATTGCATGAACTGCAGCTGTTATGTGTTCACCATACGTACACTGTACCACACACAAGTAGTACCATCAGTAAAGTGAACTGGATTGATCGTGTGCTTCTTCCAGGCTTGTGTTACATACACACACGGTTAACTGTCTTCAGGTTTTATTTACCTGTTATATATTGATCTGTTTCACTGTACGCTGTACATCTAGTGGTGCACAGTACAGAAACAGTTGGAATGGAAAGGTTCACTCATATGCATGCACTTTATATCAGAAAATGGTCTGCATTGCGAACACAAACGAATACGCACAGACGCACACACATAGACACACACATACAGATACACACAAATACGGACACGCATAATCGTATGCACACATAAGCAGGCGCTCATACACACACACACACATACACACATACACACAAACACACACACGCACACACATACACGCACACACACTCAACACACACACCCCACAACACACACACACACATACACAGACTCACACACATACACACACCACACACACACACACACACAATCACACGCACACACACTTACACAGACACACATACACATAAACACGCACACACACAGACACACATACATGGACGCACACACACACGCGCACGCGCACACACAAAATGTATTCATACATACATGGACGCACACACACGCGCACGCGCACACACACACATGTATTCATGCATGGGTTAACTTATGAACATGTACTCTTGTCTGGGCGTGTCAGTGTCTTTTTAGTGTTGCCACTGTTAAGTGTATCTCATATAGCTGTATATTCTATCTGTCCAGCTGTCTTTGTCTCTCTGTTACTATTTTGTACATGTATGCATGCATTTGTGTGTGTGCATGCGTGAGTGTGTGTGTGTGTGTATGTGTGTGTGCATGTTGTGTGTGCGCATGTGTGTGTGCGTTTGTGTGTATGCGTGTGTGTGTATGTGTGTGTGTGTGTGTGTGGTGTGTGTGTGTGTGTGCGCGCGCGCGCGCGCACGCGTAGCTCAATGGTTTCCCATGAGAACTGCATTATTTGCGATATTCATTTACGTCAGTGATTTGCTTTAAAAACCTGAGACTAATAAATCATCGTTGTTGTAAAACTGGTTACATTGAATGTGTCATATTGAAAATACAGGTCTTTGATTTATGACACTTACTCACAAAGCTGACACGCACGCAGTGAAAACAATGCAATAAATCATCACCTATAATCACGGGTCTCTTTATTTATAACGTGGAGCCAGGAACTAACAGCAGAAAAATCAGGAAGAAAACTCTAGGCAGGTCACAATAACCAGAACGCTATGCCTGATGGCCTGATGCTTCACCGTATTTCTTTATCATTTTCTACTTTTTGAAACAAGTTAAAGACTCATAGACCATTCACAATCAGTGAAAAAGGCAATAAATGTAATTGGTTCAGTCTTAGAATAAATATTGATTTATGATGTGTAGACATTTTGGCAAGAAATAAGATCATCATCATTATCATCAACATCATCATCATCATCATCATCATCGTCATCATCATCATCATCATCATCATCATCATCATAAATTCCATATGCAATGTTGTCGTTAGTGGTGGGACAGATTGTACGCAGATGCAGCAGCAGACAGGATCCATCTTTCACCTTAGGGGGGGGGGGGTTGCGTGTGTGTGTGTGTGTGTGTGTGTGTGTGTGTGTGAGTGTGTGTGTGTTGTGTGTGTGTGTGTGTGTGTGTGTGTGTGTGTGTGTGTGTGTGTGTTGTGTGTGTTTTGGGGGGGGTGCAGCAACAAGCGGTTCAGGCAATAAGTGAATCAAGTAAATCAAGCGTTGTCATACGGTGGTAACGATTTTTGGATCATTTACATACTGAATGTTTTCCAATCC
Organism: Monoplex corrugatus; assembly: GCA_030674185.1. Classification (NCBI taxonomy): domain Eukaryota; kingdom Metazoa; phylum Mollusca; class Gastropoda; order Littorinimorpha; family Ranellidae; genus Monoplex; species Monoplex corrugatus. The sequence goes on from JAPXFY010000564.1 coordinate 18,065, forward strand.
CTTGTGTTAGTAAAGATTTGATTTTCAATATTTCATACCGTCCATGCTTACTACTGTATGTGTAAATAAACAGGGGCATGTGGCCATCGCTGATTCCACATACATCTCTTCATAACTGACCATCTTTCACAAATTTCTACTTAAGATTGTATCAGCCCGGCGATATAACCATTATTTTCAAAGTAAGCGTACATTTCACAAAACCCAGCTGGTTTCTGTCCAGGACCATGGCTAAGACATATGGAACACAGGTGATCACGACTGTGTCCAATATCACGACAGGTGAGACTACTTCATCAACAGATGTCATTGACTTTGACTCTATGCCATTAGTTATAATCATGGAACACGTTTTACCTATGTGTGTACCTTTCACTTTCTTCCTGGGTATGTTTGGCAACGTGATGGTTATCATCATTATTCATCGATTGAAAGACAAACGTTCCTCCTTGGACCGTTATTTCCTGTGTCTAGCTGTGTCTGATCTCTGTTTTATTGTTATGGGACCATTTTTGTATTCGATCGTAACAGTGACAGATTTTAACCTGCCTGACGTTCATGACGTTTTTGTAAGACTCATGCCTTCTTCTAACCACAGCTGCTAACTGCTCTGCTTGGCTTGTGGTGGTGATGGTGACACACAGGACCATGTCTGTGGTGTGGCCACATCGTGTGAACGTGATGTGTACAGCAAAGACATCCTGGGTCATCATTGTGAGCATTGTCATCTTTTTCAGCGTGACGTGCTGTCACCTTCTTTATGGATTTGAAGTTTTAGGTGGGGTTTGTACATTCAAGGAAGATTACCTGAAATTTCATGTTAACTTGTGGACCAACATTGACCTTGTACTGTCTTCTGCATTGCCTTTCATGTGTTTGATAATCGGTAACATCGTGCTTGTGGTAAAGTTAAGAACGTCGGTGAAGGAAGCTGGTGAACAGTTTGTTACCACAGACAGACAACAGAATGAAAGACAGAGAAAAATGAACTCCATCACTCTGACAGCTCTGGTTGTGTCTGTCTTCTTCATGGTCTTCACCCTGCCTTATGACGTTTGGTTTGTAATACAGGATTCACTTTTTAAGAGCAATGAGGGAATTGAAGGTGAAATATTAATGAGCTTTACATCTAGTCTTGTTACATGTATGGACAGCTTCAACTATTCCATGAACTTTTATCTGTACTGTTTGACAGGCATGAGGTTTAGAAAAGAGTTCTTAAAGCTGATGAGCAGTCTGCTTCCTTGTATCAGGAGAAACAAATTCTGACTCATTCATGGTCAAATATTTAGTTGGGTATTGATCCACCAACAGAAAGCGATGTAATAGTAGCAGAAACACCACTACCACCACCACCATTGTTACAATAACAAAAGTAACAACGGCAACAATAGCAATAACAAAAACAGTAACAACAACATCATTACTTTGACACAGCTCTTAAGATATAACGCTTTTAACACTCTCAGCGTGGTTCACTTTTAACCACTTGTGTGTATAGACAACGGTTTGCAGTCACAAATACACATTTCATAAATACAAACACGCATAAAAACATACATGTCCACAAACATACACATGAACACTTACAAACAAAAACACACATACACAGACAAACACAGTAACACACGCACGCATACACAAAAATGAAAAAAAAAAAACCAAACTTACCTCAGCATCATCATCATGATGTGCCCTGTGGCATTGCAGTGGTGATCATGGCCATCCGTATGCATCTATCCCATGTCGCCACAAGCACATTCCTCATAATATGGCCTACAAATGATGCTTGTCTTTTCCTGATCTTCCTTCTGAATGATCTTCTTGTGTCTACCTCCATCAAGACTGTCTTGTTTGTTTTCTTTTCTAATCCACAGGACCCTAAACATTCTCCTTAGAAACCACATTTTCGCTGCCTCAATCTTTTTCTGGCTTTGCGTGTTGACTGTCCACGCCTCACAACCGTATAACATTATCGGTTCTATATAACATTCAAGAACTCTCTTCCTGAAGCTAATTGATAGGCATTTTTTGGTAAGAATGCTTTTCATCTTCTTGAATGCTGTTTTGGTTGGCCGATTCATACCTCACCACCACCACCACCCTCTCTCCCTCTCTCTCTCTCTCTCTCTCTGTAATTACTGTATATATATATATATATATATATATGTATATATATATGTATATGTATACATATACATATGTATATATATATGTGTGTGTGTTATATATGTGTACAGACACACACACACACACACACACACATACACACACACACACACACACACACACACACACAAACACACACACACACACACAATCACACACACACACACACACACACACACACACACACACACACACACACACACACACACACACACACACACACACACACACACATTAGCATGCGCAGGGATACACATGTACTCACATGCTGTCAAAATTCATTTTACGTGAAAATAGTTTGTGGCAGAAACATACTTTATCAATGTTGAAAGATCTTATCAGTGTGTTGTTTTCCCCTCCCTTTAATTGCACTCCCTTTTGACCTTTCCTTCAAGATATATCGATGGTTCTTTCATCTTCTTTCTTTGCAAACTGTCCATCCCATCTACACGTCATGATTTATGATCTATAAGGAACAAAATCAGTGAGTACATGATACATTTTTCTTTATTACCCTCATGTATTGAAAAGCTTAACAAATTGACAAAACACACAATACATTATTCGTTTTTGAATAGTTTACAATTGATAAGGCCATACGTTCTTGGTGGGGGCGTAATAGGTGTTATGTAATGTAATGTAATGCGATGTAGCGTTATGTATGTCACGATGTTTCGTACAACGTAGTGTTATGTGTTGTATTGCCATGTCATGTGATGTAACTTAATGGTACGTAGTGTTATTCAGCTTTATGTAAAACCCCTTTGGGATGCTACAGGTACTTTCAATATAAGCACAATCCCTCCTTCATGAAATTCTGTGCGAGAAATTCCTTCTTTTCTCTCACTACATTTGTTTCTGCCTTGCTCCTTTGCTTTCTGTCGTCTCTCATTATCACTTCTCTTCGCTTTGTTGGTCCACTCACCTGTATGTTTTACAAAACCGTGCATACTTTCTTTTAGGATTAATAATTGGGTATATGCATCGACTGCATTTTAGGCTATACGGAAATGTGATGTGCAGGAGAAATTTGAGATAATTGAGGCCAGATTGTATTATTTTTGTCTTCGTTTTAGTGTCCTTAGTTACGTTTACTGAAAACAATCATGACATCATAATTAACAAATTTCCTTTAGAAAATGTTAAAGATTTCAAATCTTGGCTCTGTAAATATTGATGATGGAACCTGCTCCAAAGAGATAAAAAATAAATAGTAATTGGAATGGCAAAGCAAAGAAAGGTCTAACTCAATAACACCTGGAAAGACTGAGGCATGCCAAATGACCTGAAAGCTAGACTTTTAAAATGTTTGGTCTGACCAGTCACGATTTATGCCTGCGAAGCCTGGACTCTGAGAAAAACTGATTGCAGAAAGATTGAGGCAGCTGAGATGTGGTTTTATTGACGACTACTACGTGTCGTATGAACAGACAAAAAAACTAATGAAAGTGTCCTGGAAGAACTTGAAACCACCAGAATACTACTAGCAGACATAACAAGAGAAGACTAAGACACACTGGCCACGTCTCAGGGAAAACAAAAACATGGACCTCATGGCAACCATCTTTCAAGGAAAAACAGTGGCAAAAAGGAGGAAAGGCAGACATCCAATCTCATACAGTCAGAGAATATAACCAACATCAGTGGCCTAAATATTCAAGCAATTGTCCACAAAAGTCAAGGCAGAGCGGCCTAGAGAGAGATGCTGGTGTCTTGATGTGCAATGGCCACACTGAACCCAGTGACGCTGACAGGTGAGACAGGTGAGTTATGTTTACATTTGTATTCAGGGTTCTATTTTCAAAATCACTCTGATGATAAACTGGGTGGAATGGTCAACACAAGGGACATGTTCTCAGGTTATGGATGCAAATGCATTGATTTGTGTACTGAATTTTCTGTTCCAGGTTTTTGTTTTTCAATTAATTGTTGTGTACGTTTTGAAATGGCTATAGCCACGATATGGTTCTGTGCAGTTCGCTGGGCTTTAAACAATAACCAGAAAAAATATGAAAGAGAATACGAACGTGTATTTAATACAACAAGACAAGACAGACGCAAATTTTCGGCCAGCTGGCCTTTGTCAAACGTAAAATTACAAACAAACAAACACCAGATACATACATTATGAGAAAAAGACTGAAACTTCCCTATTGCAATGTCCAATGTGAAGAAAAATATACTGACTAAGATGACATCATAATGTGTTTTTGAGTAAATATGATGTCAGAACGGAAATGAGAACTATGACGCACTATCGAAGAGTAGTACTTGGAATGTAAAGGATACCAGTATTAGATAATGCATAAGAGAAAATATAGGCATATTTTCGACAGAATGGGAAAATAATCAATCAAGAGGTGTAGCTGATGTAAATGGATCGTTCCTAGTGCAACGAATCCAGTCTGACCTTGGAATAGGAAGAAAAACATCCTAAACAACAGCCAGGGGACTGAAGGAAAAACTGGAGTTCCCGGAGAAAAAAAACGCTTTTTTTTACCAGCTTCCATTGATTGTCTACAAAAGAGACACGAACCCCCGTGACTTGCTGGTCAGTTCAAGACTCAGAAAACCAGCCAGCCAGCCTCCAGGAACCTCTCCATGTAACAAACCCAAATGCAGGACATGTCCTTTCGTGTGTTTAGCCACCACAGTCAGAGGCCCCAAATCGCACATGAAAATTACAAAACATTTTAACTGTCAAACCTATAACATTGTCTATTTGATCAGCTGTACTAAATGTTTTCAACTGTACATTGGTGAAAGTGGACGTACCCTTGATACACGTTTCAAGGAACACTTGGCTGATATCCGACATCAAAGAGACAAAACTATCTCAAATCATTTCAACCAGTTCGATCACTCAATCAACAACAACGGAGTGAGAGGTCTGTGGCTTCTATGCAGTAACAGCACCATAGACAGGAAAGACAGAGAATCCCATCTTATAGATAAACTTGGTACGCGCAAGCCACATGGACTCAATGAAAACCATAAAGATTTCCTCAACTGAATTGAGTATCATGCCACTTCATGTACTTTTATCCGGACATGGCTCTGCGTGCATGTACTTTTACCTTGGTGTGTATGTGTATGCGTATGTATTCGCTCGAATGTATAGGTATTACATTTCTTGTCCTTCATATATAATTCATGTTTATACTGCTTGGATGATTTTATGCATACTATCGTCTTCTTTTGATGTGTCCTTGAGTCCATGTATGTTTTATCTCGATGATGATTTACCGAAATAGACCATATTATCATCATTTTCCCATCCCAGTGAGGTACTGGCTTTGCGGCTGCACAAATGCCTTTTTATTTTTATTTTTATCTTCATTTTCATTTTTATTTTAAATTCAATCTGTTTGAAGTCTCCTTTCACAAGACAGGCCCAGCCGCGTCTGACTAAGATTTTTTTTTCTCGGGGGACTCCGGTTTTCCCTTCAGCCCCTTGGCTGTTGGTTTAAGGTCAGACCGGATTCGTTGCACTAGGCACGATCCGTTTACATCAGCCATACCTCTTGATTAAATATTTTCCCATTCTGTCAAACATATGCCTATATTTTCTCGTATGCATTATTTAATACTGGTATCCTTTACATTCCAAACACTACTCTTCGCTAGTGCGTCATAGTTCTCATTTCTGCTCTGACATCATATTCACTCAAAACCACAATATGATGTCATCTTAGTCAGTTTATTCCTTTTCTCACATTGGACACAGAAGCAGGGAAGATTCAATCTTTTTCTCATAATGTATGTATCTGGTGTTTGTTAGTTTGTAATCTTACGCTTGACAAAGGCCAGCTGGCCGAAAATTTGCGCCTGTCTTGTCTTGTTGTATTAAATACGCGTTCGTATTCTTCTTTCTTGATTTTTCTGGTTCCTGTTTGCTTAAACGCGGGCAGTCACACCTGTTTTTGATTTTAAACAGTAAGTTTTATGTGAATGTAAGATTACAAACAAACACCAAATACAAAATTAGGAGAAAGAGATTGAAACTTTTCAGCTGCTTCGTCCAGTGGGAGAAGAGAACTAAATGAAATCGCAATGTGTTTGTGAGAAGTGGGGACAGGGGAGGCAAATATGGTGTGAAAGGGGAAGAGAGATGAATTCTGCAATTTGAAAAGTGGTCTGGAGATTAAAAACACCCCCACACACATGTTACGTAAGTTATCACTCTGGAGAATTGCAAATTAAAACGTATGACTTCACCACCCAGCCACTGTGGTTAGAAGTGAATGACCACACAGCTGAACATACAACACAGAGATTTTTAGTGTACATGTTTTATGGTCTGTGTGCGTATAAACACTAAAGCAGGTTAGGCATTAGCAGGTCTGCGTACACCCGAAGACAATTTAAAGGGCTTTGCAAATTTATTTTGTCTATGTAAAGATTTCAGAGGTAAAATAATCAGGTCGGGAAACATTTCTTTTTGTCCATGTTGACGAGCCATACTAGGCATTTCAATATTTTCATTTTCAAATGGAGAGGATGCTAAACATTGAGTATTTAACATATGACTTTGATATACTGTGTCTACAAGAAACTGGAACGCTTCAAGTAAAACCAATAGACTTTGAAGATTTCATAGTGATTCAGAAGCGTGATGGTAGAAGGCTGGCTATAGTCCTCCAAAAGAACCTAAAAGATAAAGTGACCATGTCAGACCTAGAACGATGGTGTACTCTTTCATGTGAACTGCTGGGCATAAGCCTCAAATGACAAATGAAAAACAAAAACCTTGTACCCATCAATGGTTATGTACACCCAGGAACCTGTACCTCAAAAACAACGTGGAACTTCCTAGAAGAAACTAATGGAGGGGAATCGCATTGTAATATATAATTGTATATAATATGCTCTCTATAATTTTCCTTTGCTTTTATTCTTTCTCCCCATTTATAGCCATGCGTGTGTGTGTGTGTGTGTGTGTGTGTGCGGGCGCGCGTGGGTGTGTGTGTGCGGGCGTGTTTCAGCGCTTAGATTTGATTTTATCAAGATTTTGCGCAATATAAATATTGTAATTATTATTATTATTATAAAGTAGGAATTACTGTGGTATGTGGCGATCTCAAATGCAAGATCTGCAGTGTGGGATCAGAATGGTACTAATACCCAAGGACGTGCTCTGGAAGACATGCTGTGCGATATCCATCTCAGCCCAATCACAACAACGTCACCAACCCATATGGGTGCAAGCCAAGGAGACACAGACTGTATCATTGATATAGCACTCATCTCTCCTAAACAAAGCTCACTAATGAGTGCAGAGACACTGAACACACGTGGCCGCGACCATCAACCAGTGCTGCTCCTGTAAAAAGGAGACTACTTCATACTGACAACGTTGTTTCTTGAAATGAATGAGATGGTTGGTTCACGAGGCTTGTGTAAAGTTTGTAGGAACATTTGTGATGATCCCACCATGAAATATATATCTTTTACATTTCATAGTGATTACATAATCCACTTTGGATTTGCAGAACACGTCGAAAAGCGTGGTTGTAAGCTACCAGAAGAAAATAAACAAATAAACAATCAAACAAAAACAAACTGACAAACAATCAAATAAAAATATAGGAAAAATATCCAAACCAAACTAGGAGTTTTGATTTACTTTTCAAGCAACTATTCCGTTAAGGATGTGGGACTGGTTTCCATCAGTAGAGAGTACACATATACACATGACAGGGGTTTAGGAACTAGCAGGTCTGCACACACCTGCAGACATTTTATGAATACTTTCAAAGTGAAAGAGTCAGGTGGAGAAACATCTCTTTTATGTGTTTTGTTTCTGACTTAAGCTCTCTGAAAACAGAAAATTTCTTTCAATTCAAGTCAATTCAACCCTACTGTATTATCTAAAACATGAAAAAAAAAAACTACTGTATTATCTGTGGTATCAAAACAATGTACACAGATATATTATAAATACCATTGGTCATGGACTTCAACTGCATGCAGGCTATGAAGGAGTTTATTTGGCATGTTTTTTTTTCTACGCATTGCCATTCACTCTCTCTCTTTCTCTTCCTCTCTCTCTCTCTCTCTCTGTCTCTCTCTCTCTCTTTCTCTCTCTCTCTCTCTCTCTTTCTCTCTCTCTCTCTCTCATTCTTTCTCTCCCCTTCTCTCTCCTCTCTCTCTTTCTCTTTCTCTCTCTCTCTCTCATTCTTTCTCTCCCCTTTCTCTCCCCTCCCTCTCTCCTCTCTCTCTCCCCTCCTCCCTCTCTCTCTTTCTCTCTTTTTTGTTAGAGTGCTTCACACGTCCTTCCTTACTGGCAAATTATGTGACAACATGGCTGTGTGTACAATAAACATAACCGGTTGTATGTGATTCATTATAAAAAAATGAGTAAACTTGGTTTTTTTTCTATGGTGTTCGTCAATTGTTATGGCGTGTTTTGATTTCTTTGTTACCTAGTATTTATGAATATAAGTAATGTATGTATCTGCATGCAAAGCATATCATAATCTGACAAATTTCAGAGGTTACCCAGTTATCATGCATTTTGCTTTCTTATCTTTTGTACAACCGATGTTCAGTTTCAGTATGAGTTCCTCAATGTAATGTCTACGTTCACAGAATAACTCCTACACACACCGATACTGATGATGCTTGGTGATGGACAAGATAAAAAAAACGAACATGGCATAAGCCTTAAGCCTGCACATAAATCCTGTGCGTTCGTAAGGTCTTGAGATTTTACCTATTGGATTTATGTCTAAATTTTCAACAGTCTGTTGAAGACAGTTTGAAGAAATGAAAATGTAATTTTTTTGAGAATGTTAATGCCCATTTGCTCTTCTGATCATAACAATATGATTTAGTTTTCCACTTTTCTTTCTCTATATAAAATCCCCAAACTATTTCTGATACCGAGTTTGGATCCCATTGGTAGAGTCTTGTTGTAGACCTGTGAGTGTCAAGAATGTGTGTGTAGCCATGAAACCAGACATAATGAGTGCCTCCCCACCCCATGATGTTTATAACTGCCATCTTGCTGTTCCAATGATAACACCACAAACATTGACATGGAAGTTACCATTAGCACGGAGGTGGCAAAAGACGTCAAAAATAGAAGCTACTACTGAGAAAAAGAAACAGAGATCCAAACGATTATTAGAAACAGTTCAGGGAGCATTATATGTTGAGTGAAGAACTGTAGCATCAGACCACAGTATCACCACTTTCCTTTGTATCGTATCTGTAATCTGCCATGTAGTTGTCATACCGACGTCGTATCACACAAGCAGTGCCGTTAGTAAGCGAAGTGAACTTTATTGACTACATCTTTCAGGCAAGTGTGGGAGACATAACATTTGGCTGTCTTCAGGTTTCTATTTTACGAGTCGTGTATTGATCTGTTTGACTGTATCTTTCACATGTAGTGGTGCATTGTGAAAGGAAAGTTGGAGTGGAATACTTAGTTCAGATGTATCAGTACAACTTCAGAAAATTGTCTGGGATGGATACACACACACGCAGAAACACAGACATACCCACACCCACACACACACACACACACACACACATATATATATATATATATATATATATATATATATATATATAATATATATTATACATATATGTATGTATGTATACTACACGTCATTATTGAAGGGCCAGGAACGTTTTTGAGTCAATTTTTGAAAGGAGAAATAACCTATTTTCTCTTACTCTTTTCTCCAATTCGTTGCCGTAACTGAATGGATTGCAGTTTCCTTTTGGCACGTGTTTGGGGATTTGCCGATTTGCAATGGGCGGCCCAAGGAAGACAATTTCCACACGAAATTGTCGAATCTTCAGCAGGGTCTCTCTGACGACGCAGGCAAGGTAGCGACAAAATTCGCTTTGCACGTGCAAGGCAAGCCCTTTTTGAACACTACTCCAGCCAAAGTTGCCCGCAGACGAGGATAAAAAGGACCCGTTCTTGGTTCGTTTTAACCATGCTTGCAAGACGACGGATGACGGATGAGCAGCGGGGGAGAGCCCTCGCTCTGCTTGATGAAGGCCTAGCACAGCGGGAAGTTGCTAGACGACTTGAAGTGTCGCATTCCACAATCCAGAGACTGCTGGAGCGCTTCAATGAGACTGGAGCAGTCCAGGAAAGGCGTCACACGGGTCGACCCAGAGTAACGACAAGACAGCAAGACCGCTACCTTGCCCTCTCCGTCATGAGGGAAAGGGCATCCACTGCGGTGACCTTGAGGGGTCAGCTGAGGGACGCAACAGGTGCTAACATCAGCTGCAGCACGGTGAGAAGACGGCTACATGAGGCAAACTTGAGGTCACGGAGACCGGCCGTCCGACCCGTGCTGTCACCGGTCAACAGAGTGCGCCGCATGACCTGGGCCAGGGAGCACGTGACCTGGACAAGGCAACAGTGGGCCCGGGTCTTGTTTTCGGATGAGTCCAGGTTCACCCTGACCTTTAACGATGGCCGGGCTCGGGTGTGGCGACGTCAAGGGGAGAGGTTCGCTGACGCCACTGTCCAAGAGCATAACTGGTACGGCGGCGGGTCGGTGATGGTGTGGGGGTGGCATGAGCCGTGGTACCCGGACCCCCCTGCTCCCCATTGACGGCATCCTGAACGGGGTCCGGTACCGGGACGAGGTTCTGGCGGCCGTGGCACTGCCTGCGCTTGTGGACCTTGGTCAAGGCGCCATCTTCCAGGACGACAATGCACCTGCGCATCGAGCACGCCTTGTGACCGACTTCCTGGAGCAGCATGAAGTCGTCCGTATGGCCTGGCCAGCGTGCTCACCTGACCTGAACCCAATTGAACACCTCTGGGATGTGCTCGGGAGGCGCATCAGGGACAACCACCCCCACCGGGCACCCTGGCCAGGCTGGTCGACATCCTGCAGATCGAGTGGGCGGCCATCCCTCAGGACACACTCCGTACCCTTGTGGGGTCGATGCATCGGCGCTGTGAAGCATGCATCCAGGCTCGGGGCGGACACACGCGATATTGAAAACAGATTGGCCAAATCTGACACTTTCTGTTTTTTGAAAAGGGGGGGATGTTCCTTTAAATGCATGTGCTGTTCACTAATGGGTCATTGTGCTAATTTCTTTTTCCAAAACAGGTGTGGAAATGATGAAATAAAACATAGAAACAATTCTAAACATTGTCAATTATTTCAACTTAAAATTAGAGAGGAAGGAAGAAGTGGCCCTTAAATTATGATTAGGAGTATATATATACACACACATGATTTCTACATTTAGAAGATTCCAACGACGAAAACCTACTTGAACATTCCAGTCATCATTCTAAAAGTGTCTATCACATACCTTACCCCATGATGAGATACATATAAATCATGTAAGCAGTGGCTTGAAATAATACAAAACGTTATGAATCTACCAATACTAGATGGCGTAGGACGATTTCCAGTGATTCATATGTCAAGCACTAGGATATTGATTTCACGCATTAGAGTCAGACAAATATCTGACGCCAAGGAAACAGGTACTAAAATATTACAAAATAAAAAACAACTTGCTACGATATTAGAATGAATCATGTATGGAACAATCACACCTTGAATAAATATACGCTGAAATATACAGTGTAAACACACTTACATTATATATATATACTAGTCACAACAAGTTAAGCACAGTTTACATGTACCCGCATATTTTCAACAAATATCAAAGCCATGACTTTCCAATTGTGAACAGATTTATTTCATAATCTTGTTCAAACGTACATTGAATTTCAATGTGATCGCACGAACGGTTTGGGA
>JAPXFY010000564.1:35000-37500 GCA_030674185.1 Monoplex corrugatus
ACCGCCGTCATAAACAGTGAACTAAAGAGGCTCAATGTGGACATTGCCACTCTGCAGGAAACACGGCTGGCTGACTCAGGAACACTAAAGGAAAGGGACTACACCTTCTTCTGGCAAGGAAAGAGTTCTGATGCCCCAAGAGAGCACGGAGTAGGCTTTGCAGTAAGGAATAGCCTGCTGAACATGATTGAACCAGGCAGCGGCGGTTCAGAACGACTCTTGACTCTCCGCCTCAACACCACCGAAGGCTATGTCACTTTCATCAGCGTTTATGCCCCAACTCTGTCCGCCTCTCCAAACACCAAGGATGAGTTCTACGAAAATCTTGCATCAACCATAAGGAACATCCCCAGGACAGAACAACTTGTTCTCCTGGGCGAGTTCAACGCCAGAGTGGGTGCAGACAATGACTCATGGCTCTTCTGCCTCGGTTCCTTTGGAGTGGGGAAAATGAATGAGAATGGACAGCGACTGCTTGAGTTTTGCGCCTGCCATGAACTGTGCATCGCCAACTCCTTCTTCAAGACGAAGCCTCAGCACAAAGTCTCCTGGAGGCATCCCCGCTCAAAACATTGGCACCAACTGGATTTGATCCTAGTAAGACGTGCCGCTATCAAAAACGTTCTCCACACTCGCTCTTATCACAGCGCAGACTGCGACACAGACCACTCTCTGGTATGTTGCAAGATCAGGCTACAACCAAAGATGTTCCACTGCTCAAAGAAACAAGGGAACCTTCGCATTGACATCAGCAAGATGTCTCAGCCAGATCTTGTAGAACAGTTCGCAGAGGCCTTTCAGAGAGAATACGATGCATTGCAGCCCAGAGACTCTGCCACTGAGAGATGGGAAACGCTACGAGACACCATGCACCGCATTGCTATGGCCACCTTTGGGAAGAAAACTGTGAGGTCCCACGACTGGTTTGAGGCCAAATCATCAGAGATGACTCCCACTGTTGAGGCCAAGCGTGCCGCACTCACCAAGTATAAGTGGTCACCCAGTGAGAACAACCTGCAAATCCTCAGGGCTGCCAGAAGTAAGGTTCAGCTTAACGCCAGGCGCTGCGCAAACGAGTACTGGACAGAGCTCAGCGAAGAGATACAGAGTGCTGCTGAAAGAGGCAACATCAGAGGAATGTATGATGGCATCAAGAAGTCACTGGGACCAACACAGAGCAAGATCGCCCCCTCAAATCCTCCACTGGGGAAGTAATCAGCAATCCTAGCCAACAGATGGAAAGATGGGCGGAACACTACTCCGACCTCTACTCCACACAGAGCATGGTGTCCCCCTTAGCCCTCGATGCCATCAAGTGCATGCCGGTAATGGAAGAACTTGATGCAGAGCCAACTGCGGACGAACTCAGCAAGGCCATTGATAGCCTGGCATCAGGGAAGGCACCTGGCAACGACAGAATTCCCCCAGACCTCATCAAGCACTGCAAGACTTCTCTTCTGCACCCTTTGCACGCAGTTCTCTGTCAGTGTTGGAATGAGGGAGCTGTACCACAGGACACGAGGGACGTCAAGATCGTCACCCTGTACAAAAACAAGGGCGAAAGGAGCGACTGCAACAACTACAGAAGTATCTCGCTCCTTAGCATTGTTGGCAAAGTCTATGCTCGGGTCCTCCGAATCCGCCTGCAGAAACTGGCTGAACGCGTCTACCCGGAATCACAGTGTGGTTTTCGAGCAGAGAGATCCACGGTAGACATAGCCTTCTCCCTTCGCCAAATCCAGGAGAAGTGCAGAGAGCAGCGGATGCCCCTGTATGTGGCATTCATTTACCTCACCAAGGCCTTTGACCTAGTCAGCAGAGATGGCCTTTTCAGGGCTCTCCGAAAAATCAGCTGCCCCGCCAAACTGCACAGCTTAATTGAGTCCTTCCACTCAAACATGAAAGGGATGGTGCAGTTCAACGGAAACCTCTCCAAGCCCTTCGACGTACGCAGTGGTGTGAAACAAGGCTGCGTCCTGGCCCCAACCCTCTTTGGAATCTTCTTCGCTCTCCTCCTGAGGCATGCGTTCAGCACAGCGCAAGAAGGGATCCACCTGCGGACCAGATCAGATGGCAGGCTCTTCAACCTCGCCCGCCTTAGAGCAAGGACAAAGGTCCGTGAAGCCCTCATCAGAGACATGCTATTTGCCGACGATGCCGCAGTTGTGACCCATACTCAGCGGGACTTGCAGTCACTAATGGACCGCTTCTCCCAGGCCTGCAAAATTTTGGTCTGACCATCAGTCTTAAGAAGACAAACCTCTCCCTTGACACAGAGGTCGACAAGAGGATCGGGAAGGCAGCCACAACACTAGCCCGCCTCACACAAAGGGTGTGGACAAATCCCAAGCTGACCACAAAGACAAAGATGGCTGTATACAACGCCTGTGTCCTCAGCACCTTGCTGTATGGCAGCGAGGCGTGGACCACGCATGCTCATCAGGAGAAAAGGCTCAATATCTTCCACCTGAGAAGCCTACGGCGCATACTTGGCATTTCC
>JAPXFY010000564.1:52500-53512 GCA_030674185.1 Monoplex corrugatus
TGTTTGGGAACGTGATGGTTATCATCATTATTCATCGATTGAAAGACAAACGTTCCTCCTTGGACCGTTATTTCCTGTGTCTAGCTGTGTCTGATCTCTGTTTTATTGTTATGGGACCATTTTTGAGTTCAATCATGACAGAGACAGATTTTTACCTGCCTGACGTTCATGACGTTTTGTGTAAGACTCATGCCTTTCTTTTAAACACAGCTGCTAACTGCTCTGCTTGGCTTGTGGTGGTGATGGTGACACGCAGGGCCATGTCTGTGGTGTGGCCACATCGTGTGAACGTGATGTGTACAGCAAAGACATCCTGGGTCATCATTGTGAGCATTGTTGTCTTTCTCAGTATGATTTGCAGTCACTTTCTTTATGGACGTGAAGTTTTAGGTGGGGTTTGTACACTCAAGGAAGATTACCTGAAATTTTATGTTAACGTTTGGTCCACAATTGACCTTGTACTGTCTTCTGCATTGCCTTTCGTCTGTTTGATGATCGGTAACATCGTGCTTGTGGTAAAGTTAAGAACGTCGGTGAAGGAAGCTGGTGAACAGTTTGTTACCACAGACAGACAACAGAATGAAAGACAGAGAAAAATAAACTCCATCACTCTGACAGCTCTGGTTGTGTCTGTCACCTTCATTGTCTTCACCCTGCCTCATGACGTCTGGCATGTAATACAGGATTCACTTGTTGAGAGTAATGAGGGAATTGAAGGTGAAATATTAATGAGCTTTACAGCTAGTCTTGTCAAATGTATCGACAATTTCAACTATTCCATGAACTTTTATCTGTACTGTTTGACAGGCATGAGGTTTAGAAAAGAGTTCTTAAAGCTGATGAGCAGTCTGCTTCCTTGTATCAGGAGAAACAAATTCTGACTCATCCATGGTCAAATAGTTAGTTGGGCATTGATCCAGCAACAGAAAGCGATGTAACAGTAGCAGAAACACCATTACCACCACCACCATTGTTACAATAACAAAAGTAACAACGGCAACAATAGCAATAA
>JAPXFY010005644.1:0-7500 GCA_030674185.1 Monoplex corrugatus
ACACGTCAGATGTCCAATCAGTTTTATTTCTAATTAACTTTGTTGTACACGTCAGATGTGCCAATCAGCTTTTTTTCTAATTAACTTTGTTATGTACACGTCAGATGTGCCAATCAGCTTTATTTTAATTAACTTTGTTTTGTACACGTCAGATGTGCCAATCAGCTTTTATTTCTAATTAACTTTGTTTGTACACGTCAGATGTGCCAAGCAGCTTATTTTCCAATTAACTTTGTTATGTACACTTCAGATGTGCCAAGCAGCTTATGTTCTAACTTTTTTATGTACGCGTCAGATGTCCCAGTCAGCTTATTTTCTAATTAACTTTGTTATGTACACGTCAGATGTGCCAATCAGCTTATGTTCTAATTAGAACTCTCTATACCTCCCCAACACGTGTTACAAATGGCTCTGTTACTGTTACTATTTTTTGTCTGTTTGTTTCTTTGTTCAAAACCCAGCCGACTGCATACTGCCACGTCAGGGCAATAACCCGTTTCAAAACGTACTACCTGAACAAGGAAAAAAGGAAAAAGAAAATTATGTACACATGTCAATGCTCACGATCTAAGGAAATGCCCCTGGCGTTGACCACTTCATCCAATTTATCACACAGGGGATTTAAAAAGCACACCTGAATACAAATTTCAACACAACTTAGGACACTAAAACATACATAAAAACGGGCCTAAATTACCTAAAATTACTTCTGCATATCTCACCTCCCTAGAGCCCAAAATGCACTGAATACATGTACCCAATTATAAATCACAAGAGAAAGTACGTAAGACTTTATTGAACACATACAGGTGAATGGACCAGAAAGGCAGAAAATGATAGGAAGAATTGACAGAAAGCAAAGGAACAAGTGCCATCTGTCAGTACGGGAAGAGCCTTCTCCCTGTATGCTAACCAGATTAATTGGATGGGAGTGGATAGATTTCGTCCTTCAAACATAATAATAATGATAGTGATAGTAATAATATTAATGTTATTAATAATAATAACAATGATAATAAAAAAAAAATAGTAATAATAATAATGATAATAATAATAATAATGATAATGACATTTATCAAGCACCAAATCTTGATTCAAGAATCAAACCAAGGCATGCAGTCATCATTCACCAACAACGAAACCTCAGGGCACAAAACCCACGCAAACCAAGCGAGGAAAGACAGGAGGAGAGTAAGGTGTGTGTGATGCGTGACCCACGCCGTCATCCTTCCTTTGTTTAAACACACACACACACACACACACACACACACACACACACCACACACACACACACACACACACACACACACCACACACACACACCCCACACACAACACAAGAAGATGCTGAGCAAGGGTGCACTCAAAACCTCTTCGGCAAATTACCCTTGACCCAAGTTGTCATATTCTCTGTCACAACACACACACAACACACACACACACACACACACACACACACACACACACACACACACACACACACACACACACACACACACACACACACACACACACACCACATAACACACAGAAGATGCTGAGCAAGGGTGCACTCAAAACCTCTTCGGCAAATTACCCTTGACCCAAGTTGTCATATTCTCTGTCACACACACACACACACACACACACACACACACACACACACACACACACACACACACACACACACCACACACACACACACACACACACACACACACACACACACACACACACACACACACACACACACACACAGAAGATGCTGAGCAAGGGTGCACTCAAAACCTCTTCGGCAAATTACCCTTGACCCAAGTTGTCATATTCTCTGTCACACACCACACACACACACACACACACACACACACACACACACACACACACACACACACACACACACACACACACACACACACACACACACACACACACAGAAGATGCTGAGCTAGGGTGCACTCAAAACCTCTTCGGCAAATTACCCTTGACCCAAGTTGTCATATTCTCTGTCTCACACACACACACACACAACAGAGAAGATGCTGAGCTAGGGTGCACTCAAAACCTCTTCAGCGAATGACCCTTGACCCAAGTTGTCATATTCTGTCACACACGCAACACACACACACACACACACACACAAAACAACACACACACACACACACCACACACACACACACACACACACACACACACACACCACACAAAGAAGATGCTGAGCTAGGGTGCACTCAAAACCTCTTCAGCGAATGACCCTTGACCCAAGTTGTCATATTCTCTGTCACACACACACACACACATACACATAACACACACACACATACTACACACACACACACTGTTTCAACATATGTTTGGACCATGACTTCAGAAAGGCAAGAAAGATAATTGGACTTCAGGGGAAGAGACCAGGAAAACAAACCTCTCTCCACTGTTTTTATGTCAAGGCAGCTGGGCGAATTTTCAACTGCCGTAGGGTCTTTTAATGTGTACAGGCTATAAGGCATATGGATCTGACCGTTTTTTGTTTGTATGTCTGTTTGTTTTTTTGCTTGTTTGTTTTTGTTCACTTCCAAAAGGGCTTGCCATCCAATTCAATTTTCCGGCTGAACTGAAAAAAAAAAAACGGAGGTTTTGACGGGAAATGAACCCTGCAACTTCGAGTTTAGTTATTGGCAGGCGAAAGTCTGAACCATTCTGCCACTTTCCTCCCACATAATAGAATATTGGTACATTTGTTTTGCAGGCACTTGGTCATATGCATAGCCAACTAGATGAGGGGTGAGAACAGATTCTGTCATAGTTCAACATAATATCTTCCAGCAGATCAAAAGGGTCAGAAGTATTTTGGGATCAACATCCAAATGCACAAAATGACAGCACCACTGACTTTGCAAAAGTGTGATACTTTATTCAAAACTGTTCTGATTATAATACACGCTGCACACATACTGAATGGATTCACAGTTGGACCAACGGCTGATCGCAACAATAAATTGCAGTGCTGGTATTGCAAACACAAATGAACAATTTGATCTAGTATCTAACTACGATAAACACTAGGGAAAAAATAAGCAAACAAAATAACCAACAACTTTATTGTTATTGTCATTGTTGTTTAAAGCCCAGCCGACTGTGTAGAGCCATATCAGGGTAATAACCGCTTCAAAATATACAAAACTTCAACCAAAAAAAATTAAAAAAGAAAAGAAAATTAAGTACACATATCAATGTATTCGCACACATAATCTCAGGACATACCCCCGGCAATGACCACTCCGTCCAATTCATCGAACAGGGGATTTTAAAAACACAACTGAATACAAATTTAAGCATACATAAGGACACCAAAACATATATAAAAACCGGCATAAATTACCTAAAATTGTTTCCGCATATCTCACCCCTAGAGCCAAAAATGCACTTAATACATGTACCCAATTATCAATCCTGAGAAAAAGTATGTAAGACTTTATCAAACACATACACGTGAAAGGACCAGCAAGGCAGAAAAAGAAAGGAAAAAATGACAGAAAGCAAAGGAACAAGGCAGAAATAGAGACAGTGACAGAAAAAAGGAAATTTCTAGCACAGAATTTCCAGGGTAGGGATTCTGTGCAATAAATTTCCTAGTTTCTGTCACTCTCTTTGTTTCTGCCTTGTTCCTTACACCAGACGGCGTGGAGAAGAGGTCAGCACAATGGACCAATCACAGGGTCGTTACTAGATTCAAATCCTAGCAATTCAAATCAGTATGGAGTTTTTTCAACCTCAATCAGCTTCCACAAAGAGCTGGGCATATTATGATTTCAGCCGGAAGGTTGGGACCACAAAGTCAAGACTCATCCACTTCACGGATGTGTCATTGCAGACGTTGTTCAAATTTTCTGAACATCGCCACAGGTGCCGTAAGTCTCGAGCCTGGTGACATGTGGATTATGGAAGAAAATACAGAACACAGCCTGTTATAGCGTGTTAGCCCAAACTGGGACAACACAACACCATTATAATATCCATATTTCAGAAATCATAGCATTGGGAACATTGTCTTGATTCTGCAGCCATTCATGCTTTTATCTTATCACTGACTGTGACCTCTATTGTGGTTTCTTCAGTGACTTCCGGGCCCAAGATATTCATCTATATGTTATCATGACACATTTTTCATATGAAATTTATGGTGCTCCACTAAAGCAAAGCATCTTGCCACAGTGCAGTGCCACACATCTGTCTTCGTTTCTTTCCGTTAGAATTTTTGTTCATCTATTCAAAATAGACTTTCACTGAACAGCACAGCAGATACGCATCACATTAAGTACAACATGCATACGTCACACAACATCAACTAAAGCATATCTTATATTATCAGACTAATACAGAACATACGGCAATGCAGCTAAACCTGTAAATGCTGCTGACGTTCTTGCAGATCCAATGTTGTTGTTTTTTCATAAAAAGGTAACTTCAACAGTATTTCACTGAGACGAAATAAATGGCTTCAAACAACACATGTTGTATTGCAGATTTGTGTAATGATGATGGAACCTACCTCATCATGAACTGGTTATTAACATAACATGCAAACAAATTTTCTCAGGTATGAATCTATTATCAACAAATTAAAAGACCTTGTAAATGAATTTAATATACATACTGACAGGAATGAAACAGCTACATCAACAAAATACCCTTTACTTCTAATCTCAGTAAACAGAGGAGCAACAGCATATGATGCTCTTTTTAATGATGAAAAAAAAACACCAAAATACTGTGAAAAGTGGAAAGACAATTTCACAAAGATGTAAACTGGACTAAAACGAGTAGACAAATTCAGCACATATGACACAAGATAAATTGAATTGATTCAAGGCAAGATTACAGCACAAAACATAAATATTACCTACAAGTATGGTTTTATCCCACATGAATCAACAGGTGACGACAAATGTTCACTCACAGAATAAAGACGAACAGTACCGGACATTATATTTGGAACTCCGTTCTTGTTAAACACTTCTGGAAACACTTAAACAGGCAGTCCACAATTGACATGCAATTAAATCATATCATCACTAACCTTCAATTGATCAATCATATTAACCTTCATTTGATTACATATTAACCTCAAATTAATCAATCAAACTCTTTGGACAAGATGCAAACTACTAGTCTGACAAAAACATTTGATTTTGTTTTGTTACCAGCAAATTTTTATTTATATGAACGTAAAATGTACAAGACTTTGCCCATCTTTTCAACATTTCAAAAATTTCCTAACACAAATTATGAAACTAAAAAACACATTGCTTTAGTTTTATTGACTTTGACCATGGTAAATTTTCAACAGATTAGTATTTCTACAAATATTTAGCAGGTCTTTCCCTGCAGTCTGCTCAGAAAGACGGCAAACTTGGGATCCATTTTGGGGCATGTCAGACCTAGCTGAACAGCAACATGGGCTGTGTCTGAAGCATCATGCCAGGCCACTTTTGCAGCCGTTCAAACAACCCCTGTGTTTGAAATAAGGCAACGCAGGGAGCTTCCCAGCGCTAACTGCTGATACTATATTAAGGGGAAAGGAGATGGCAGCTATGCAAGCTGATGGCAGGGTGGGCTGCCTGAAACAGAAATGGAGGATCAGAGTAAGGCAAGAGAGGGGTCTTCCATTCTCTCTTGGTCCGGAGGCTGTGCTGGACCTGGTTGATGCACATTGTGTGGCTTTGTCCCGAGGTTTGTTATCTCCCCATCTTGCCATTCGGTTTGTAAACAAGGTAACTGATGACTGGGTCTGAATGGGTCATGCAAACATGATCAGCCCCTCCTTCACTTGTTGAAATTGTTATCAATTAGCATCAAGACCTTGGGAGGTGATTGTCCGGAAAGTGGTGAGGCAACAATGCTCTGGATCCCATCCACAACCTGGGTGTTTCAGGTTAACTTGTTAACATATATACATATGTATGGAAATTACACAGTGCAACTACTTGGGTAGTAAAACACACACACATTACACACATTACAATACATACATGCACATTAATCTCATCACTGCTTAAATCACAAACACAAATGAATTGTAAATAAGCAATAAAAATTACTGTAAAAACAGTGCTGTAAAATGTTAAAACGCAGAAAGCTTCATCAAGGCATTTTATACATAAAAATGTAATCTGAACCAACGTATCAAGAAATATCACAGATAATTAAAAAAAACCTCCCTGTTAATGCACAAGCCAGTGAACACACAACATGTCACTATGATCGCCTTGATGTGACAACAGCAAAACACTAACATGATTGCCACACTATTCCACTTTGTTCTCTTGCCTTTAAAACTCTCAACGAATGCATCAAATTATCCTAACAGTGACGCTGTTTGAAACACTAAACAAACACATCACTAAAATGTTTGCAACTTCCCAGTTGTTATTGTTATTGTTGTTGTTGTCACGGTTGCTGTTGTTTTAAATATGCAGGAAATTGTTTAACGACGAACGTCTATACACTGAAGTTGTAGGCCTACTATGCCCAGATAAAAAGTAAAATAGATTTTATGATGAGGACTATTTTGAATCATTTAAATGATGTAAAATCGTTACAGAGGAACAGATCAAATTTATGATGAGGAGTATTTTGAATCACCTAACTGACGTAAAATTATTCATACAGAGGAAAAGATCAAATTTATGATGAGGACTATTTTGAATCACCTAACTGATGTAAAATCATTACAGAGAAAAAGATCAAATTTATGATGAGGAGTATTTTGAATCACCTAACTGATGTAAAATCATTACATAGGAAAAGATCAAATTTATGATGAGGAGTATTTTGAACCACCTAACTGATGTAAAATCATTACAGAGGAAAAGATCAATATACGAGATACATACAGAAGTTACAGCTGAGTCGTTTTGCACCCCCACCCCACCCCTCAGCAATGTCAGTTTGCCCTTTTCTTGAGTTGTGGCGAAACTTGAAATAACCTGTAGTTAATGTGAGTGAGTCGTTTATTAATAGCACACGAAACCTGGTGGCCATTTCTTTTTTAAAAGCTTGACATAAGTTGTTGTCAACAAGTCGTTCATTTCCAAACACAAAAACTTCACAGTCAGTTTGTCAAAGCGGCTTCGTTGTTGAAATCCCGAAATATGGCTCTGCCTGTCATTTCCTTAAAAACAAAACAGAAAGGGTCTTTTGTTAAATGTCTACCACTACCACCTCCATTAGAACAGAAAGGGTCTTTTGTTAAATGTCTACCACTACCACCTCCATTAGAACAGAAAGGGTCTTTTGTTAAATGTCTACCACTATCACCTCCATTAGAACAGAAAGGGTCTTTTGTTAAATGTCTACCACTACCACCTCCATTAGAACAGAAAGGGTCTTTTGTTAAATGTCTACCACTACCACCTCCATTAGAACAGAAAGGGTCTTTTGTTAAATGTCTACCACTACCACCTCCATTAGAACAGAAAGGGTCTTTTGTTAAATGTCTACCACTATCACCTCCATTAGAACAGAA
>JAPXFY010005644.1:12500-14509 GCA_030674185.1 Monoplex corrugatus
CCAAAGAAAAAGGGAAATATTTAGAATAGCTATAGACTATTTTGTTCTACTTACGACACTCATCATCATCATCATGTGCCCTGCCGCATGGCGTTGCCGATCATGGCCCTCCATACGGATCTATCCCTTGTCACTGCAAGTACATCTCCCACCCTCTCTCTGTCCTCATCCACCCTGCAAGTCCGTCCAGTATTTTCTCCCTGGGCCAGCCAAGATATGATACTTCTGATACCACCTGTCTATAAATTGCTTGATGCAGATGTTCCACAGTCACTAACTGTCACATACTCTGTCTTCCTTCAAGTCTAACTGTCACATACTCTGTCTTCCTTCAAGTCTGTCACATACTCTGTCTTCCTTCAAGTCTAACTGTCATAATACTCTGTCTTCCTTCAAGTCTGTCACATATTCTGTCTTCCTTCAAGCCTAATTGTCACATACTCTGTCTTCCTTCAAGCCTAACTGTCACATATTCTGTCTTCCTTCAAGTCTAACTGTCACATACTCTGTCTTCCTTCAAGTCTAACTGTCACATACTCTGTCTTCCTTCAAGTCTAACTGTCACATACTCTGTCTTCCTTCAAGTCTAACTGTCACATACTCTGTCTTCCTTCAAGTCTAACTGTCACATACTCTGTCTTCCTTCAAGTCTGTCACATACTCTGTCTTCCTTCAAGTCTAACTGTCACATACTCTGTCTTCCTTCAAGTCTGTCACATACTCTGTCTTCCTTCAAGTCTAACTGTCACATACTCTGTCTTCCTTCAAGTCTAACTGTCACATACTCTGTCTTCCTTCAAGTCTAACTGTCACATACTCTGTCTTCCTTCAAGTCTGTCACATACTCTGTCTTCCTTCAAGTCTAACTGTCATAATACTCTGTCTTCCTTCAAGTCTGTCGCATACTCTGTCTTCCTTCAAATCTGTCACATACTCTGTCTTCCTTCAAGTCTAACTGTCACATACTCTGTCTTCCTTCAAGTCTGTCACATACTCTGTCTTCCTTCAAGTCTGTCACATACTCTGTCTTCTTTCAAGTCTAACTGTCACATACTCTGTCTTCCTTCAAGCCTAACTGTCACATACTCTGTCTTCCTTCAAGTCTAACTTTCACATACTCTGTCTTTCTTCAAGTCTGTCACATACTCCGTCTTCATTCAAGTCTGTCACATACTCTGTCTTCCTTCAAGTCTAACTGTCATAATACTCTGTCTTCCTTCAAGTCTGTCACATACTCTGTCTTCCTTCAAGTCTGTCACATACTCTGTCTTCCTTCAAGTCTAACTGTCACATACTCTGTCTTCCTTCAAGCCTAACTGTCACATACTCTGTCTTCCTTCAAGCCTAACTGTCACATACTCTGTCTTCCTTCAAGTCTGTCACATACTCTGTCTTCCTTCAAGCCTAACTGTCACATACTCTGTCTTCCTTCAAGCCTAACTGTCACATACTCTGTCTTCCTTCAAGTCTGTCACATACTCTGTCTTCCTTCAAGTCTAACTGTCACATACTCTGTCTTCCTTCAAGTCTAACTGTCACATACTCTCTTCCTTCCAGTCTAACTTTGAAGACATATCCTTTTTGTCTACAAGTGATTTCCCCCTCAACACACCCTCCACCATCTTCACCCCACTCCCCTCCCCTTCCTAATATGTATGCACTGTGTACCTTTAAATTTCTGTCAGTGTGAGTGAGAGTTTTAATGAGTACTGAGACTGCTCTGGGATTTGATATATGTATATCAAGATTTAGCGGCTACCCTTATAAAACAATCAACAGAAAAGCTGGAGGGAAAGAGAACATCAGGTAGACCCAGGGAGAAAATACTGAACATACTTGCAGCGTGGCTGAGGGCAGAGAGGGTGGGAGATGTAATGTACTTGCAGTGACAAGGTATAGATTCGTATGGAAGGCCATGATTGCCAACGCTATGCAGCAGGGGACATGATATTGATGATGATGATGATGATGAAACAATCATTACTATTAGTATCATTATCATCACCATT
>JAPXFY010005645.1:0-14504 GCA_030674185.1 Monoplex corrugatus
AGTAAATTATCATCATCCGGGCAAAAAAAAGGGGGGGGGCCCTTTTTGGGAAATGTTTTTTTTTTTTCTTTTTGTTTCTTTTTATTTTTTGTTTTTTTTTTTTGGGGGGGGTTTTTCCGGGGTCGTCGCCCGGCGCCCTCGCCCCCGCCCCGTCGCCCGGCCCCCGCCCGTTTTTGGGTTGTTGTTGTTGTTGTTGTTTTTTTTTGTTGTTGTTTTTTTGTATCACAAATTGTTTTGACCCCTTTAAAATTTTTAAACCTCTTTTTTTTTCCCCCCGAGGGCCCTTTGGGGAAAAACGTGTTAAAAAAACAACTAAATGCCCAAATTTTTCCAAAATTTTCATCTCCCAATCCTTACCATTTCCCTTTATGGGGAAAAATTTACTTTTAAAAAAAACCCCAGCTCTCGCCCTAAAATGGCTTCCCTTTTTTTTCTGATGTTTGGTTTTTTTCGTCCAAACACCCTCTCTGTCTTTTTCCCTTTTGCCCCCATTGACCTTTTCCATCCTTCTCTTTTTTTTGGGACCCTTTTTTTTTTGGGAATTCAGGGTTTATTTTTTTCCCGGGATTTCCCTCCTACTCTGTAAAATCACCCAAAGTCATTTTTTTCTTTTCAAACTTTTTGAAAACAGCCCTTAATCTGTTAGGGGGGTTTTTGGGGGGGTTTTGGGGGTTTTTTCCCCTTTTCCAGGTTTTTTTGGTGTTTTTTGGCCCTTCCCTTATTTTTTCCTTTTTTTTTTGGTTTTTTTTCTCCAAACCCTTTTTACCCCCAAAAAACCATAAACATAAAGTTTTTACGAAAAAATTCAATTTTCCGTTCATTTTTTGTTTTTTTTTGTTTGTTTTGTTTGTTTTTTGTTTGTTTTTTTTGTTTTGCCTTTTTTTTTATTTTTTACGCAGATAAATTAAAATTTCAAAAAAAAAGCCCCCAAACCCCCCCTTTGAAAAATTACGTTTGTTTTACCTCAAAACCCTCTGGCAACAACTGAAGGGAAAAAAAACAAAATAAAAACATTTTAAGGGTTTGTTTAAAACTAAAAAGGCCGTCCCTTGTGGGCACCAAAAAAAAAAAAACTTTTCTTTTTTAACGAAACCAAAAAATTAGGGTGACTGCCCCCCCCCGCCCCCAAAAAAATTTTTTCTCCTAATTTTTTTTAAATCTGGGGTTTGTTTGTTTGTGATTTTTACGTTTTGAAAAACCCCCCATTGGGGACGTTTTTTGCCCCCTTTGTTTGTCTTTTTTTTTTAAAAATACTTTTTTCTTTTTTTTAATTCGTTTTTTTTGGGGGTTTCCCTTTTTGGGCTTCTCTTACATTTGAATTTTCATTCAGCGGGGGTTTTAAAACGCATCCTTCTCTCTGATTTGTCAAAACCTGTGGGGGGTTGGGACTTGGAAAAACACTTTTTCTATGCAGACGTTTTTGGGCCAGACCCCCTCCCAAATCGTGCAAAACAATCAGATTCGTTACATCGGTTACATTCGACAATATTTTTTTAAATTTTGAGAGTCCCATCAAGATTTAAACCCTCCCTCATTTTTTTGTCGTTTGAATACGAACTTCTTCTTTTTTGGACTACCAGCTTCTTCTCTCCTGCATACAAAAAAAAGCTGTTCGTTTTGTCCTCAAAAGAAAATTTGATCTTTGCTAGGGAAATTTTTCTCAACTGTACGGAATTTTGGCTCCGCTCTCTGGGGGTTTCATTTTTATCTCTCTGACCGCACACGGGACTGTATTTTAAATGGTTTTTGGCCCCCCCCCTTCCCTCAGCCCCCCCAAAATATGGCGTTCCCCAAGGATCCGTCCCTGGGTCCATTCTTTTTTGTTTTGAAACACGCCCTCCGCAAATATTATTCCCCCCTTTTTTCTGTTCACATCATAGTTTCTCAGATCAATAAAATTTTAAAAATTTTCCCCCCTTCTCTAATGTAAACAACATCGTAAAACCCCCCCAAAAACCCTGCTTTTTCCGACTTTTAAAAGGGACGGATGACTTGAAAACAAATTAAACAAACCCCAAAGAAAAAATGAAATGATTTTCATTTTTCCTAAAAAAATTCTCAACTGTGATTAATTTCCCCTTCCATATCACTGAATGGGACAGACATCACCCTCTCCCAAAAAGTTAAGGGGAAATTAAATTTTTCACCACGACAACCTCTTAATTTTCCCGCAGCATTTTCTAAAAAAATCTGCCGTGTCTTTTCCTTGAACTTCGTAAAATAGGTTCCATCCGTCATCCCTTACTCTCAAACTACTAAAAAAATTTTTTTGTGTTTCGTTTTTTTCCCTCTTGGGCTTTTTAATTTCCCCCTTTTGTTGGTTCCCCAAAACAGCCCCTTTTACAAATTTTAGAAAGTTACAAAAACCATCCCCCTCGGCTGTATTCGGTTTTCAAAATTTTTTTGCATGTTTTCCCCCCCTCCCCAAAATTTTTTTGGTTAACCCGTGTTGAAAAGGGAAAACCAACATAAAATTGCTTTTTCGTGCTTCAGGGTACTTCGGGAAAAATTTATTCCCCTTCCCCGTCAAAAATCTTCAACATAGGGGTTTCCAAAACTCGTCATTTTTCGTACCTCACCGATACCCGCTTTTTTTTTAAAACCCAACTTTTTGAACAAAAACTATGGTAGCGATCCTTTTTTTTTTCAAGCCCCCCTTTCCCCATGGAATTACTTCCCACCCCTGGGGCACAAAAAAAATTTTTCAGCATTTAAATCTGGCCTTTTAAAACGCACCCTTTTTCCCCCTCTAAAATTTTTTTAACCTAAAAGAGCTTCGTCCCGCGCGCTAGCGTGCTTCTGTGTAGGTTTTTGCTGTGCGCCTATAGATATTTCGGGGGGGGGGGGATATGTGTTTGTTTCCCCGAGAGAGGGGAAAAATATTTGATATTTTAAGGGGGTTTTAAAAGTGCTTTGGTTTGGAAATGACAGGGTCCGCCATGTTGATAAAAAATTTTAAATTGGGGATTTTCTATGTTCGAGTAATGTGTAAAATTTACATTTTTTAACGCTTGGGCTTTCCAAAAAAATTTTTGGGGCTCAAAAATCCCCTTTTTAAAAATAATAAAATAATAATGTTAGCCTCTTTTGCTCTTTTGCACAGTTCCCCATTTCAGAAAAAAACCCGAACATAACTGGATACTTGTTTTTCTCTCACGGATTGCCTATTTAAAAAAAACTGAAAGGACATAAGCTTTGGGTATTGTGTTACAAATATTTTTCATCAGTTGCCAAACATATCTCTCGGGGGAAACAATACTTAAAAACCCCAACTCGCACCTTGCCATCAGTTTTAGATAATCTTTCATTAAGGGGGGGGTTTTCCCAGTTTAAAAAAATATAAAAAGTTAGCCATCGTTCTTTTGCCATTTAGGACCATTCCCCCAAAAAGATTCCACTTCCCCTCACCCCGCACCGGGGCCCTTTTTGCTTTCCAAACCCCCTTAAAACTTTCCCTTTTTTCCCCCAAAAGTTTTTTCACTACTCTTTTTCCCCCCCAATGAATTCACAGTCCCCCCTTTCCTAAGCTTTGTGAAATCCTTTTATATTTTGCTGAAGCCTGCATTGTTTCGCATGCTATGTCAGCGGGAGTGGCTTTGTTTAAAAATTTTACCAAAATTTGGCACTATTATTATTAGTAAAAGTAGAAATAGTTTTAATTTTTAGTATCATTTTTATTATTTTTTTTATTATTATTTTTATTATTATTTTTAAATTTATTATATTATTAATTTTTATTTTTTATTAACATATTGTTTTTGTTATTTTATTTTTCATCATCTTCATTTTTTATTATTATCGTCATTGGGTATACTAGTAGTAGTAGAGCGTAGTATATTGTCATTATCTTTATTTTTTTAAAATTATTACATTAGGGTTTTTTATCAAAAAAGGCAGGTTTTTGTTTTTTTGTTTGTTTCTTGTTTGTTTGTTTGTTTTTTGTTTGTTTTTTTTTTTTGTTTGCTTGCTTGTTTGTTTTTTTTTGGGGGGTTTGCTTGGGGGGTTGGGGGTTTGGGTTTTTGGTTGGTTGGGGGGTTTTTGGGGGGGGTTGGGTTTGGGTTTGGGTTTGGGGTTGGGTTTTGGTTTGGGTTTTGGTGGGTCGGTCGGGGGGTTGGGCGGTGGGTTTGGGGGTTTGGGTTTCGGTCGGGTGGGTGGGTCGGTGGGTCGGGGGGCGGTCGGCGGGGGTGGGTTTGGGGTGGTTGGTTTTTGGGTTTTTTTGGGTTTTGGTTTGGGTTTGGGTTTGGGGCTGGCTGGCTGGTTGGCTGGGGGTTGGTTTTTTTTTTGGGGTTTTTCCAAAAAAAATTGTCGGGAAAACAGCCTAAAAATTATTTTTGTGAACGTGTGTGCGAGGGAAGATTTACAGGGGCGTGAAATTTAGGGGGCATGACTTTTAAAAAAACGGGGATTTGCATCCCCCGGGGACGGGGGGGTTAAAAAAGAATCGGTATGAGAATCCCTCCCCCAAGGGAAAACACGAGGCAGGCAGCCCGCCAGGGTTTGGAATCGTTTCGGACCCACTCAAAAGTTTCAAAAGAACTGGGGAAACATGTTCTCCCATGTCATGTAGGTTTTAAGAAAAAAGGGGGCCCTTTTTTTCCCCTGCTGTGTTAGCTGTTTACTGATGCTCCACCGATAAGTTTTGCTCCTTTTGGTTGGATTGGGGTTTGCTTTGCAGTTGGACGTCTCTGTACTTTTTGGAAAACCCCCGGTAGAAAGGTTTTTTACGATTTTTTATAAGAAACAAAGCCTCACTTACCGTGGAACGTAAGACTTTCCCCTTTAAAGGGGGCTTGCTACTGACACAGGCTTCAATTTTTTTGACGCTCCACAACCACCAAATTCTTTCCCTTTAGTCAGTCATCATCAGTCAGCCAGCCGCCCGCCGGGGCAGCCAATCAGTTTGTTGGTTCGTTAGTTCGTTTTTACTTTTTTTAGCCCTCATCATTTATCAAAACATCGGCGGTCCGTCGTTCGTTTTTTTTGTTCTTTCGTCGTTTTTTCGTTCGTTCGTTCGTTCGTTCTTTTTTTTGCTCGTTCGTTGTTTTTTTCGTTCGTTGTTCTTCGTTCGTTCCTTTTTTCCTTTGTTCCCCTTTTTTTCGTGCGTTCGGGTTTGTTCGTTCGTTTTTTTTTTTTCGTTCTTCGTTTTGTTCGTTTGTTCGTTCGTTTGTTTTTTTTGACGTTCGGGTTTGGGGGGCTTGCTTTCTGCCCGCTTTCTTTTGGGGGGCTTGCTTGCTTGCTTGCTTTTGGTTTTTTTTTGTTGGGGTTTTTTGGGTTTGGGTTTTTTTGTAATCGTCAGTCAGTCAGTCTTTTTCCCTTTGTTAATTAAAGGGGGTTTTGGTTTTGGGTTTTTTGCTTGCTTTCTTAGTTAGTTAGTTAGTTAGTTATTTTTAGTTAGTTAGTTAGTTATTGGGGTTTGGGGGGGGTTTGGGGGTTTTGGTGGTTGGCGGGGTTTGGGTTTTTTTTGGTTGGGGTTTGGGGTTTGGGTTTTTGGCTGGGTGTGGGGTTTTTTGGGGGCTGTTTTTGGTTTGGGTTTTGGGTTTGGTTTTTTGGTTTTGGTTTTGGTTTTGGTTTGGGTTTGGTTTTTTCCCAAACTTTTTGGTTGACTGGGTCAGTCATAGCAGTCAGTCAGTCATTTTTTTCTTCAAATTTATTCCCTTTTTTTTATTCATTTTATTCATTCATTCATTCATTTATTCACCATTTTTTTCTGTTTTTAAAAATTTTTTTTTTTTATTATTTTTTTTTATTTAAAATTCATTTATTTATTCATAAAAAATCATTTTATTTTTCATTATTTATTGGTTTATTCATTTAATCATTCCTTCCGTCCTTCTTTCTTTTTTTGGGATATTTACTCTATTTTTTGTTTGATCTTTATTTACCCCTTTTTTACTATTTTGTGTTGTCATCCTCAATATTTTTTTTTTCCCTTCTGTTTTTAGGGAAAAAAACCAAAAAACCGGGGTGTTTGTCCAGTCACCCGGGGTTTTGGGCCGTTTGCTTTTAAGGGAGACAACCCTGTACTTTTTTCCCCTTGGGGTTTTTAACAGTGAACTGACGAGTTCCCCCCTTGACAAAAAGATCGCCAGTAGAAAATTTTTTTTTTTTTTTTTTTTTTTTTTAAAAAACAATTGTTTTTTTGTCCCTTTGGGTTTCCACACAAAACACAAAACCACACACCCCAAAACCACCACAACACACACACCCACCCACCACACACAAAAAAAACACAACACCACAGAGCGTGCCACTAAGCCAAGTTGGGGTCCCAGATCCTAAGTTTGAAAAACCCCAGGCCACCATACTAGTTTTTCCTCGTCCCAAAGATGGGATGGATGAAAGTCATCCCCATGCTCACACAATTGATAAAAACAACCCCAGTTAGGCTATAACACCAAAACTAGGTCTATAACACACAGCCCATGTTGGCTCAAATATATGGACCGTTAAGAGAAGTGACGAATTCAAAATTTTAGGACAAGCTGTCAAAGTGAAGGTCACGGGACCAAAATTGTGCCTAAAAAATTTCATTACTTTGAGGAAGGTGTGTGAACAGCATTTCTTTAGGATTCTGACAATATATTAAAGTTTGTGTTCGTTGTTATAACGTTGTCCTCGCTTCATTCTGAGGTCTGTTTCGATTAAATCTTCTTCAACATCACAGCGACCTCAAAAAGTGTCAAATTGGATTTTCTTTGACATTTTTTTTGCTGATGACTCACAGCTTTTACTGCTTGTTTTTCCGAAAGACATCTCCAGCACAGCCAGACAAAATAAAGACACAGTTGAAAACCTATGTGCCTGAATGAAACAAACAAATAAGAATGAAGAAAAACCAGAATGAATGTACACTGGTACAAAATCAAACCTCAAGAAAGTAACCTTAAAAAATCATGGCTATCTCATATGTTCTATAGTCTTCAGCAAATCGCAAGAAATTTTGATGAACCCCTGCCCCTTTAAGTTCATGTTTAAAAACTACGTGGCATGGTGTATCTCCAACCATACAGAATAAGCAAAACCAGACCCATTTCTCTCTCTCTCTCTCTCTCTCCTCTCTTCCTCTCTCTCTCTCTCTCCTCTCTGCTGATGCCACAAACAAGCTGTGTGTATCTTTCATTCTGTCCGGACAAGACTACTGTAACTCTCTCTAAGTTGGATTTTCTGATGACAAGTTATCCAAACTCCAACGAATCCAATACAGTGCAGCTCGACTTGGTGTCCTACGGGAGAGCAAATGGAGTAATGCAAAAGCACTCTTGTTGAGATTACCTTGGTTACCAGTCAAAGCAAGAATCGAGTATAAAATTGCTAAAATCTGTTTTCAGTGTCTGAGTTCGAAGACAATGCCAACACACCACACACACACACGCGCGCCCACCACACACACACACACACACACACACACACACACACACACACACACACACACACACCACACACACACAACCCCATACACACACACACAGAATGCTGATATATATAGAGACAGACAGACAGACAGATAGATAGAAAGATAGATAGATAGTTAGATAGATGGATAGAATAGATAGATAGATGATAGATAGACAGGCAGACAGATAGATAGACAGACAGATAGATAGATAGGACAGACAGGCAGACAGATAGATAGATAGATGGACAGACAGATAGATAGATGACAGGTAGGTAGATAGATATATAGATAGATAGACAGACAGACAGATAAATAAATAGATAGATAGACAGACAGATAGATAGATAGATAGATAGACAGACAGATAGATAGATAGATAGATAGATAGACAGATAGACAGATAGATAGATAGATAGATAGATAGATAGATAGATAGATAGATAGATAGATAGATAAATAGATAGATAAATAGATAGATAGAAGCTTCTCTCTTAACTATACCTTGGTTCTCACTAACAACTTGCGGAAAGAAATCTTTCTGTGTTTTTGGCCCAACAACAGGGAACACCCCCCCCCCCCCCCCCCCCCAGTACCCTTAAGACAAAGCAGTTGTCTGCCTACTTTCAAAAAACAATCTCAAAACACATTTCTTTCCGAAGTATCTCCAAATATCAGACATTAATGTTTGTGGCTCTTCTAAATCCAGTGGTATTGCAATTTGTATATAGTGTGTGTGTATGTGTGTGTGTGTATGCGCGTGTTTGTTTGTGTGTGTGTTTGTTTGTGTGTGTGTGTTTGTGCGTGCGTGCGTGCGTGCGTGTCTGTGTGTCGGGGTTTTTGTGTGTTTGTGCGTGCGTGCGTGCGGCGTGTCTGTGTGTCTGTTTTGTGTGTGTTTGTGCTTGAGTGTGTGTGTGTGTGTGTGTGTGCGTGTGTGTGTGTGTGTGTGTGCGTGTGTTGTGTGTGTGTGTGTGTGTGTGTGTGGTGTGTGTGTATGGGTGTGTTGTCGTGTGTGTGTGTGCGTGTTTTGCGTGTGTGCTTGCGTGCGTGCGTACGTGTGTGAATGTGTGTGTGTACATCACAGGGTGTGTGTGTATGTGTGTAAGCGTGCTTATATGCGTACATTCCGAAAGGGCAGAACTCCAGCAGCATCAATCAGTTCAGGCCAATATCACTTCTGAAGTCGAGGGGAAAATCTTCTTCTCTGTTATGGCAGCAAGATTGACAAAATACCTGACTGAAAACAAGTATCTGGATATGTCAGTCCAAAAGGGAGGCATACCAGGAATGCCTGGATGCTTGGAACATGCCACGTTGATTTGGATGCCATCCAAAAAGCAAGAACAGAGAAGAGAGACATTGACGAGTTTGCTTGATCTGGCGAAAGCATATGGATCAGTTCCACACGATATGATCCAGCTGGCTCTTGAAATGTATCACATCCCAGAAAACACCGAACAATGTGAGGAAGTATTTCCAAGGGTTCTCAATGCGGTTCTCTACCAAAGAATACACCACGGACTGGATAGACCTAGAGGTGGGCATTGCAATGGGCTGTGCAATCTCTCCCATACTGTTTTGTGTTGGCAATGGAAGTCATCTTGAAAGCTGCAATGAAGAGTTCAGGTCCAGTGAATCTGGGAGATGGATACCAGATGCCTCCTCTGAAAGCTTTCATGGATGACACAACAGTCTTGTCCACGGATGAGGAAGAGACACACCAAATCTTAAAGCAGCTGGATGAGCTGGTGGCCTCTTCAAGAATGAGGTTCAAACCTAAGAAATCCCGAAGTCTCTCACTGCGAAAAGGAAAAGTGGCAGATTCAGTCAAATTCATGGTAGCCAACCAAGCCATCCCCACTGTCACAGAAGAGCCAGTAAAAAGTCTCGGAAGATGGTATGATGACTCCCAGAAAGACACACAAAGGGGATGTGAAACCAAGCAAACAGCAGAAGAAGGCCTGAAGAAAATAGATAACTGCGGACTGCCAGGCAAATACAAAGTCTGGTGTCTACAGTTCATGCTGATACCAAAGCTGCTGTGGCCACTGCTAATCTATGACATTTGCACCAGCACAGTCGAAGCAATGGAAGCCAAAATCAACAAATACACAAGAAAATGGCTCGGTGTCCCACCTGGTCTCACTGATGTTGCATTCTACTGTCGTCAAGCAATGCTGAAGCTACCTCTCAAATCCATAGTGGAGGAATACAAAGTTGGAAAAGCAAGACTGTTGAGCATGCTGGAGGAATCGGAGGACAATATCGTGAGAGCAGTTCATCCAAAGCTGAGAACTGGCAGAAAGTGGAAAGTCCAAGAGGCTGTAAACAATGCCAAGAGAAACCTCAGCATCAAAGAAATAATTGGACACACGCAAACCAACAGACAGGGACTGGGAGCAACAAAAAATGCAGTGGTGGTCCAAAGCCA
Source organism: Monoplex corrugatus (assembly GCA_030674185.1). Lineage (NCBI taxonomy): Eukaryota > Metazoa > Mollusca > Gastropoda > Littorinimorpha > Ranellidae > Monoplex > Monoplex corrugatus. Next base: position 9,825 of record JAPXFY010005645.1, read on the forward strand.
AAGGGAAGGAAAAAAGAGACATGATCATACAGGAGTTGAAGGAAGAAGAAGATGTCAAAAGAGTGCAGAAGGCAGCCCAGCAAGGTCAACAGGGCAATGGACAACATGGGACAGTGCACTCCAAAGAAGTCTCAGCTGGAACGATATGTGGCACATGGCTCCTCTAAGGATAAGCTTCCTCCTCAGATCTGTATATGACCTGCTCCCCTCGAATGCAAACTTAGTGAAATGGGGGAAAGCAGACGACCCAGCATGTCCGCTCTGTCAGAAGAAACAAACAGTGGAACATGTCCTAAGCTCTTGCAAAGTAGCGCTAGCCCAAGGAAGGTATACATGGAGGCACAACCAAGTTCTGAAAGTGATCACAGATGTGGTTAGCGAAAAAACCATGACCCCAAACGCACCAATTGCTATGACAACGTTCTACAAAGCAGGAGGGAAACAGGTCTGGCCCGAAAGGGCTATGACAACCAGCACATTGCCAAAGGGTCTTCTGGATGGAGCAGTCGACTGGGAGTGTACAGCAGACCTCCCAGAGTGGAGAAATTACCCAGATGTCATCAGCAAGACAGGCATGAGACCAGACATCGCTCTCCACTCTGACTCCTCGAAACAAGTGATTCTGATAGAACTCACTGTGCCATACGAAAGCAGAATGGAAGAAGCACATATCTACAAGACCGAAAAATACGCCGGTCTTGCCAGCACCCTGAAGAAAGCAGGTCTGCGGGTCAAAATCTTCGCCATAGAGGTCGGGGCAAGAGGGTTTGTGGGCACCTCCGCTTATGATCTCATGAAACAAACTCGCCATTTCTGGGAAGAAGAGGACTAGAGCCCTTAAAGCGATGGCAGAGGCAGCAGAAAGGAGCTCAAGCTGGATCTGGGCAAGGAGGAACCAAAAAAGTGAACTTCATAAGGATTAAATTCCCTACAGATGATGTGTGCCCCGTTAGCACATTGGTAAAACCGCGTACCGCAGTTCTGAAGCGCAGAATCGCCCAGGTTCGATCCCCGGCGTGGGAAAAAAAAAAAAATAGACAACAGCAGAAGGGCATCCAGGAGTCATGACCTGGATGTGGCCCGGCCCCCCGAGAGTGTAAGGAATTCAGGGCCGAAACACTTGTCTAAAGGGGGTTACTTCTCTGAAGACCTTCTGTTGTCTAGCTCTCCCTAGAGTTTCTTTCTACCATGCGTATTTTCACGTGTGTAGTTGTCACTGATAAACTGTAAAATATATTTGTTGTTATTTTTGATGAATTATGTTTATGCTGCATTGATGTATTGGTGTATACATGTATCCTGTATGTTTGTACTGTATTATGATGTACTGGTATTGACATGTTTATGCTGCAATGATGTACTGGTGTATACATGTATCCTGTATGTTTGTACTGTATTATGATGTACTGGTATTGACATGTTTATGCTGCAATGATGTATTGGTGTATACATGTATCCTGTATGTTTGTACTGTATTATGATGTACTGGTATTGACATGTTTATGCTGCAATGATGTATTGGTGTATACATGTATCCTGTATGTTTGTACTGTATTATGATGTACTGGTATTGACATGTTTATGCTGCAATGATGTATTGGTGTATACATGTATCCTGTATGTTTGTACTGTATTATGATGTAATGGCATTGACATGTTTAGCTGTATTATGATGTAATGGTGTATTGGTGTATACATGTATCCTGTATGTTTGTACTGTATTATGATGTAATGGCATTGACATGTTTAGCTGTATTATGATGTATTGGTGTATTGGTGTATACATGTATCCTTATGTTTGTACTGTATTATGATTGTAATGGCAATGACATGTTTGTGCTGCAATGATGTATTGGTGTATTGGTGTATACATGTATCCTGTATGTTTGTACTGTATTATGATGTAATGGTATTGACATGTTTATGCTGTATTATGATGTAATGCATTGACATGTTTAGCTGTAAATTTTGATGTAATGATGTATTGGTGTATACATGTATCCTGTATGTTTGTACTGTATTATGATGTAATGGCATTGACATGTTTATGCTGTATTATGATGTAATGGTGTATTGGTTGTATACATGTATCCTGTATGTTTGTACTGTATTATGATGTAATGGCATTGACATGTTTAGCTGTATTATGATGTAAATGGTATTGACATAAATTTAGCTGTATTATCATGTAATGGTATTGACATGTTATAGCAGTAATTATGATGTAATGGTGTATTGGTGTATACATGCATCCTGTATGTTTGTACTGTATTATGATGTAATGGTATTGACATGTTTAGCTGTATTAATGATGTAATGGTATTGACATGTTTAAAGCTGCAATGATGTACTGGTGTTTTACATGTATCCTGTATGTTTGTACTGTATTATGATGTACTGGTATTGACAGTTTATGCTGCAATGATGTATTGGTGTATACATGTATCCTGTATGTTTGTACTGTATTATGAATGTAATGGCATTGACATGTTTAGCTGTATTATGATGTAATGGTGTATTGGTGTATACATGTATCCTGTATGTTGTACTGTATATGATGTATTGGCATTGACATGTTTAGCTGTATTATGATGTAATGATTGTATTGGTGTATACATGTATCCTGTATGTTTGTACGTATCATGATGTACTGGTATATGACATGTTTATGCTGTAATGATGTATTGGTGTATACATGTATCCTGTAGTTGTTGTACTGTATTATGATGTAATGGTATTGACATGTTTAGCTGTATTATGATTTTAATGATGTATTGGTGTATACATGATATCCTGTATGTTTGTACTGTATCATGATGTAATGATGTATTGGTGTATACATGTATCCTGTATGTTTGTACTGTATCATGATGTAATGGTGTATTGGTGTATACATGTATCCTGTATGTTTGTACTGTATCATGATGTAATGATGTATTGGTGTATACATGTATCCTGTATGTTTGTACTGTATAATGATGTAATGGTGTATTGGTGTATACATGTATCCTGTATGTTTGTACTGTATCATGATGTAATGATGTATTGGTTATTACATGTATCCTGTATGTTGTACTGTATAATGATGTAATGGTGTATTGGTGTATACATGTATCCTGTATGTTTGTACTGTATCATGAGTTAATGATGTATATGGTTATTACATGTATCCTGTATGTTTGTACTGTATTTATGATGTAATGGTGTATTGGTGTATACATGTATCCTGTATGTTTGTACTGTATCATGATGTAATGATGTATTGGTTATTACATGTATCCTGTATGTTTGTACTGTATAATGATGTAATGATGTATTGGTGTATACATGTATCCTGTATGTTGTACTGTATCATGATGTAATGATGTATTGGTTATTACATGTATCCTGTATGTTTGTACTGTATCATGATGTAATGGTGTATGGTGTATACATGTATCTGAATGTTTGTACTGTATCATGATGTAATGATGTATTGGTGTATACATGTATCCTGTATGTTTGTACTGTATCATGATGTAATGATGTATTGGTGATATACATGTATCCTGTATGTTTGTACTGTATCATGATGTAATGGTGTATTGGTGTATTACATGTATCCTGTATGTTTGTACTGTATCATGATGTAATGATGTATTGGTGTATACATGTATCCTGTATGTTTGTACTATATCATGATGTAATGATGTATTGGTGTATACATGTATCCTGTATGTTTGTACTGTATCATGATGTAATGGTGTATTGGTGTACTACATGTATCCTGTATGTTTGTACTGTATCATGATGTAATGGTGTATTGGTGTATACATGTATCCTGTATGTTTGTACTGTATCATGATGTAATGATGTATTGGTGTATACATAGTATCCTGTATGTTTGTACTGTATAATGATGTAATGGTGTATTGGTGTATACATGTATCCTGTATGTTTTGTACTGTATCATGATGTAATGATGTATTGGTGTATACATGTATCCTGTATGTTTTTACTGTATCATGATGTAATGATGTATTGGTGTATACATGTATCCTGTATGTTTGTACTGTATCATGATGTAATGGCATTGACATGTTTAGCTGTATTATGATGTAATGATGTATTGGTTATTACATGTATCCTGTATGTTTGTACTGTATTATGATGTACTGGTAATGACATGTTTATGCTGCAATGATGTATTGGTGTATACATGTATCCTGTATGTTTGTACTGTATCATGATGTACTGGTATTGACATGTTTAGCTGTATTATGATGTAATGGTGTATTGGTGTATACATGTCCTGTATGTTTGTACTGTATTATGATGTACTGGTATTGACATGTTTTAGCTGTATTATGATGTAATGATGTATTGGTTATTACATGTATCCTGTATGTTTGTACTGTATTATGATGTAATGGCATTGACATGTTTATGCTGTATTATGATGTAATGATGTATTGGTGTATAACATGTATCCTTATGTTTGTACTGTATTATGATGTAATGGTATTGACATGTTTATGCTGCAATGATGTATTGGTGTATACATGTATCCTGTATGTTTGTACTGTATTATGATGTACCGGTATTGACATGTTATAGCTGCATTGATGTATTGGTGTATGTATCCTATTGTTGTACCGCATTACTGTATAATGATCGCAATGTTTATGTTGTTTGTAAAGG